>JADDOH010013098.1:0-88085 GCA_016648135.1 Agrypnia vestita
AAATTGTTGCTAGATATAACATATGCAGTGCTCTAGATTAACCGGGACAAAAAAAAAATTGTGAATAGCATTCTGAAATCGAAAAATATTATTTAAAATGAACAATTTGGCGAATGGAAATTTTGGTTGATGACGAGTTCATAAATTATTATTTGGACGCGCTCAGATTCAATATTCACTTTCGGTATAAGCAGGTGCGCGCACTATGTCATATTGTAAAGTATTATTACACACTTATCGTGGTTAATTTATTGTTTATATCTGACTACTGAATTAATTTATTTCAAATATTCTGAATTAAAAAAAAAAACTGTCTTTTATGTGGGACAGTTTTTCCCCCTACTATCCTGGATAATCAAGTCTGCTGTAATAAAATCTATTCTAAAAAAAACAATATCGCATCAGTGAATCCTTCTAATGTCAATGACAATAATTGTAATTTTCATCAAAAAATTAAATGAAGAAAATGTTCTATCTGGTCTATATTATCTCATCAGACACATGTCAAAAGAAGTTCTCATACTTTTTAAAAATTATTTTGATATTTTTCATTGGCTTTCAAATTTATAAACTTACATAATGTTGGCCCTTGTGGTTCTAAAGAGACATTTTTTTTAATAAACCAGATTTTGTGTTCTCTTTAAATAAATGCTCCCATTGTAATAAATAAAAAAATTATAAATGTTACGCTAATAAAACACGATTTGAAAATGATTTCTTACAGCTTCATAAAAAATTCTAAAAATGTTTGAAATATCCAAGTATTTTAAATTTAAAAAAAAGATATTATCACACAATAATGCGTACACAGAAATACCATCAACCTACATTACCATTTCCCCCCCTCAATCTGAATTCATTATAGAAATAAAGATGTCTAAACTATTACTTCAATGCTTTAAACATTACATTGGCACAGGAAAACATTATTTTTATAAGATGTTTAAATTGAAACTTCACAATAAATAATTCATTTATAATGTTTTAGGTGAATTCTAATTATTGTTTTTTTGTTTTATATAATAAAAGCGATAAATTAAATTGAAAAAATATTGAGATCACTTGCAATATTTAGTAGAGTAAAATAAAAAATGTAACCTATTTTTATAATCTGACTCTAAAATACATATTTTTCTAATATTTTCAACATTTATGATTAAAACCTATCAAATTATGGAAATAGATAATATAATGAAAGAAAATAAATGCAAAATTAGGAAAACATTGATCTAAATTTGACAAATATTATGGAGGTGTTTTGTGATTTTGAAAATATCTCGGAATAATTAAATAAAATGATTACAAAATATACCACGGTCTAAAAAATGATGTTTATAATTTGTAAGTTGCAAAAAGTTACCTTAGATTTAAAGAGTTAATATTTTACGGAGTTCTCCTACTAACAATTTGGCAACATTTGGAACAATGTCATATAATCTAATTCGTTCATTCCAAAACTTGTAACAAATTAATATAAACCTACTTTACACATCACAATTTCTTTTCTTACTTTTAACATTAGTCTCTGACCTCTGGCATTCAAATTTCAAAATCTTTTTTTTATGTGTAAAACCATACCAACTTTAAATTTTAAGACCATTGAGTTCCTGTCAAGCTTAATCAATAATTACTAAAGATTAACAAGATTAATCAATAATTACTAATGATCAACTAGATTAATCAATAATTACTAAAGATTAACAGGATTAATCAATAATTATTATTGATTAAAAATATTAATCAGTAATTTCTAAAAAGATTAACTCTTTTATGAGAAATGTGGAAATTCTATCTACAGGTAGGTGTCCCTTAATATATTTTCTAAAACCAACAGTCTTTTAAGTTTATTTGTGTTACATAGTTTGAATTCTACCAAATTGAATACTTCCAATTCAAAATATTTAGGATATGACAACTTATGCTATATATTTTCAGTAATACATACACACATCCAACATTCTACTGCAATTCTAATTGAAAATAGCTATTTTATTGCCGGTGGTCAGAAACTTTTAACTAGATTCAGTTAAGCCAATATTTATTTATAAATAATTATCATTTGACAAAGGTATTTTCCATTTACGACACGGTAATTTTGTGCATATATACTTCATTAAAATTTCAAAATATTAACGCGCTTTATTCTTTTGTATGAGGTAAGAGACTTTGGTTCCCAAGTGAGATTAATTTAAACTCGCTTCATAATTTAACAAAATCTGTATTTTTTGTTGAAAATTCTTTATATTTCTTTATAAATGAAAACATGGTCAATTGTTCAATAGAAGAATATGTAATTATAATAGATTTTGTAGTAAAATATATTTCTCGGCGTGGAAAGTGACAACCATCGTCCATTCAAAAAATTATCCAATAATTTTATAATCATTTGTCAATCTTTGAGTATAAGTACGTTCATAGGTAATATTGAATAATTAATAATAATTCTCTTTATGACAATATCTCTTAACTAATTTAAAATGTTTAAAACACAACTTCCACAATTGCACAGATTTTTTAAAAGATCTCTAGATGAACAAACTTATAGGTATTGTTAATCTATTTCAACATAAAAAAATTTTGAAGGTCGAATTATCTAAGAGTTCTTTAACTACTGCAAGAAAATAATATTTTACATTATAAAGACATCTGTTCAAAAAGAAAACTGAATATAAAAAGATTGTATTTGTTTTCATCTTGAAAATAAATCACATCAATCAATAAATGCCTTCATCCCTTTTGAACAGCCATCTTAATTTTGAACTAGGTATGTGTAATATTTTTAAGACAACAAGACATGTGAATCTTTTGTAACAAAATAACTTCACACCAAGACACATGGTTACATTTTGTATCAATGTATTTTCATCTTCTCACTGTGGCACTGTTTAAGTTCCGCTGGGAAATCCTTAAATGGACCTTTCAAATCGTCGGTGGACTTAAGTTATTAATCTACGGTTAGAGTTTTTATCTGTGGTTAGGCTATAAACGTCACTTGGTGCGCCACTCGTGACAATATTCCAGTGAACTTGACGAACCTCGGGATATTCTGGCAAGCCGCACACTACTCGTATGTCGTTATAGTATTATTTATCCTTTAAAAAATTCAACAAATGTTATTCTATTTGCAGTTATAATAGACATTAAATGTTCAATACCAACACTAAAACATGAAATAAATACAACAATATTTCTTTGAGAAAATGCAAAGCAGATGTTTTAAGAGCACAAATGACGAAAAAAGAGCTTTTAATTTAAATGAAGTGACAGTGAAAATGAAAAAGAGAGAAAACTAAAGTACATTGATTGAAATGAGATCATTTATTTCATTCAGTGCAGCTAAGTCCTCACAATTGACAAGGAAAAGATTATTATGTAATTAAAACCCATTTCACGATCCCCAGAGCCAAAATAAGTTATGTAATGAGGAAGTTGTCATTAGGACAAATTAAAACGATTTAGATTATTGCGTAGGCCATATGACATGCAGCCTAGTAATCAGTGTACCAAAGAGTTACAGTTCTGACAATGATTTACGATTTAATGATAAACTGTTCTCAAATTAGTTTTACAGTACAAAAATTTATTGTAGCAATGCAATTACAACGCAGGTTTATTATAAATGATCTCGTTTCGATTTATACAGTTCAGTTTAAATATTTGTATTGACAAAATCAACCATGCGTCTACACATTACACAAACAAGTCAAACAACATTTCCACAGCCAACCCGAGTGAAATGATGGAATCACACCTTCGTCTTGATCAAATCACTGAAGAAAGCTTTGAAAGAGGACCGTCAGAAGAATATTATCTCTTCCTCCTTCTGGTTAGTAGGCCTATTCTCATCCATTGCCTGATTGGCCGGCATCACCCCGGCCTGCGATTGGCTAATGAGTGTGGGTGAGAGGTTCACAGCTTGGATCAGTGAATCGGGACTCCTTACCCGAAACCGTTCAGGTAGCTTCGGATACGTATTTGTCCTGTTCAACAAGGTTTTAATTATACTTTGTATTTATAACACATTCAAGCAAAATGATATTGGCATTAGATAAATTTCAGTTTGGAATATTAAAATTGTGGTCAAAATCAACCATTACCTGGTGGCTTTGTTAGAAGCATTGGGAGTCGTCCCGGTGGTACCAAACCCCATCGTCGCTGGACTGCTGCCTGTACGGCTATGAGAGCTCACCGGAGACTGCTGAGGATGGAAAATATGTACAATTAGACAGGTGACTCATTGCAAATGCAAATACAACCTATTATTTTTTAATAATATTAACCGGTTATATGCCGAAGCGTAGATCTCCGCGACTACTTTTGTATCCTCTATGTGCCAGAGCTGAGATACGCATTCCCTAGACATGTATGCGAATTTGAGCTATTTTATCTGTGTTTATGGGTTTTTAAAGCTTATTATTGATTATCTCAAGTTTTTGAATGAATGAACAAGTTCTATTCTTTGAGTAACCTCATTGGGTGCGTAAACCGGACAAAAAAATCATTCCAATTATTGTCTTCGAACATCTGACTGTATCGTGGTGCACTATGAACCTCACTTCACACAATGAAATTGTAGTGTATTCCCAGTTTGGGAATACGAGGTTTGTTCAATGAAAGAACAGGCGGTAATAAATATTGTTCTGTTTTTTTTGCACGATACGTGTTGCGGACCAACACTAGCGGCCAGCCTAAAAACACCACAGAAATAGAGAATTTTCATTACAAAATGACATAAATAAAGTTAAACTAACATCATTATCAACCAATCTGTGGTATCCCTGTGTCGCCATGCTCGCGCCGCCACTGTACCTCCTGTCGCTTGCAGTTTGAGGAGCACTGACAGATGTGAGACCCTGACTTAACCTCAAGGGCAACAGCTGATTCCCATGCACAACATTGTGGCTGACATTGCTTGAATTCTGACCCGAAGAAGCAGAATTGGCAGAGTTCGGCAGCCCCACGCTATTTGGATTGCCGCTGCTCAGTTTTGAGGCCAGCTTAAGAGGCAGCTGCTGTTTTATAGAAAGGTTTTGCGCCGTGACGATTTTCTGTTGGTTTTGAGCACTTATTAGGTTAATCGGGAGTGGTTGTTGTTTGCCCCCAGTTGCTGTGGTAGTTTGATCTGGAATTAGAAAAAATATCCAATAAACATTAAAAATTTTATGTATAAACAAATTTTCCAAGCCTCCAGCTTCGAATTGATTTTTTATCAAAGAGTTAAGGTTTTTATTACGGTCGTTAGACGTATTTAACTGTAACTGATTGCGGATATTTTATACGAACCGTATGTTTTTCTGAGAAACGATTCTCGACGTTTCGTTGAATTCTTATTCAATGCATCAGGAGGACGACCTTTACCCGTGGAGGTAGAGGGCAGACTGATTACTGCTTTCGCGGGCGTAAATCGTATGCACTTTGTTATGGAGTATTCACTTCTTCTATAATAGAGGTCGCCAGTGTTCAATATGTACTAGTTACGTCAGCGGATTTTACAGCGACGTCTCTCAAGGGTTGAATCAATCGTCGTCGTAAGAACAGGGCGCCAAATACTTGATAGTTTGTAACTGTCATTGTAAACCTGGACGACCTTCACCTCCGCAAGTAAAGGTCGTCCGCCTGATGACGTTGAATAAGAATTCAACGAAACGTCGAGAATTGTTTCTCAGAAAAACATACGGTTCGTATAAAATATCCGCAACCAGTTACAGTTAAATGATTCTTTATTGTTTAAAAGCTTTAATCAATTGTGTAAACATAAAAAAAAAATCATGTTAATTCATGTAAAATGACTAACAGAATAAATGATTGAAAATTCACAGAATACATATGAGTGACTGAACAATTAAAAATCTTTTCAAACCTTCATGCATTTGATTACCTATTAGTGTTTGATTTAAATATTTATAAACTATTTAAATTTGCTGTTTTTCCACATACAGTCCCACAAACTTATCTGTAGAATGGATGAGTGCTTGCCCCAATTGCTACAGTGCTAATTAATAAAAAATTACGTCATGTTTGGGAATTTTTTTTTAATCCATTTAAACAGCATACAATGGGAGACCAAAACATACAATGCAAACCAACATACATGTATATTTATCAAAATAGCGTGCTTAGTGTCGCCAAATATTTAAAAGTCAAAGAAAAATATCGTACAATTTTGAGCAGAGAAAAACACAAATAATAAAAGAATTTTACCTTCCATTAAAATTCCTATTTTTTTTCCCTCGACGCCTGGAATCCATTATGAGAGAACAGCCTGCTGTTTCGGCACTTATACACGCGTTCCTACCCCCTCTGATTCCCTGTTTGCGACAATTTATTCCCGCTGGTATCCCTGTTTCCGGTTACGTCGGCGCAACGGTTTTTCTTTCATATGACTCATAATGCACCAGGTAGGGATTACCTGGATTCCAGGCGTCGAGGGAAACAAAATAGGAATTTTAATGGAAGGTAAAATTCTTTTATTTTGTGTTCCGTCTCGACGCCTGGAATCCATTATGAGAGATCTGTTTGTTATCACCTGGTGACCTAGTGGTTCGACGTTATATGTGACTGCCTATATTGGCGTAAAGAGAGGCGCTAATGAGCTCTGGGGGCATTGTTGCTTGGGGTTATCTACTATCTCTCTTTGGTAGAATTTTCGGAAGGTGATTTCACTCTGCCAGTTTCCCCTTGACAAGATCTCCTCTATCGGGTAGTTTTCCAGCCAATTCAACGAAGCCACAGCAGAACGAACACTTCCTGGCGTTGCTTCCACTCCAGCCTCTCTTAGGATTGACTTGATCCAACCACCTATTATTGTCCGTGAAGCTGGCTTTACTTCACCTGCTGTCGTCACAAATAGTTCTTTCATGTCCGGCTTTCGTCTCGGCTGTGAGAGTGAGACCAGCTTTCGGATCCAAAACAAGGGGTTGATGTTCCTTTCATCCGATGCGCTCAACCTCCATCCCGATTGTTTGTGTCTTGCCGTGTCAGTCTTCGCTCCAAAGGCTGGCCATAGCGTGATGGAGTCTCCTTTGTCGATCAATCGGTCCGGGGTGACTCTGAGAAGTGTCAGATCTTGGACTCTTCGCCCAGATGCCATGATGAGTAGTATGGCCGTCCTCCTTGACACGTCATACAGGCTGTTCCTTGGCGGGTTTTCACGTAGCCACTCCACCACTACTCGGGGGTTCAAGATCGGGGGTCTCTCAGTGCATCCACCAGAAACCGAGATGGCTTTAAGGACGTGCCTGACGAGGAAGTTCGAGCTAATCTTATCTGCATCAAGAGCTGGGCCACAGAAGGATACGATTGCCGATTTGTGGACCAATATTGTTCGAGGGGCTAGCCCTTCGTGGATGAACAGGTTGGCCAGATATCTTGCCACTGTTGCAGGGGGAGGGTTATGAGGTTGGACAGAATGCGTGGTACACCATCGCTGCCACCTATCCCAGGCCGGATTGTAGGTGTTCAGCGTTGAGCCTCTCCAGCCAGATCTGAACAGCTGCTGTTCCTCCTGGCTCCAATCCGCTATAGCCTGTTCCCACCCACTGCTATTCTCCAAACTTCCAGTTGGAGGTCCGACACCCTCGGTGGGGGAAACCCTGTCGACGTATCGATCAGGACGCTCTTCAGATCTCTTACGCTTATTGGCCCTCCCTTTGATCGTTGTTTGAGATCGGCCCTCCAGAATGTCTTCTCCCATCTTGGCACAACTAGGAGAAAGGTGCCTCTTGCCAGGTTCAAGTGCGCCAGTACTCTTGGGACGAGATTCGGCGGCGGAAATACCCAGGCCAGCTCGGAATCCCAATGCTGACTGAATGCGTTGAGATAGGAGGCCGAGCAATCGGTTGAGTCTAGCGACACGTAGTTTGGCACCACATGGGCGGTGGCCGATGCGAAGAGGTCGATCTGAGGACGTCCCCATATTCGGAATATTTCCTCTGTCGCTGGTTCCAGGAGGTGCCATTCCGGGAGTGGTGTCCCCCGTGAGAGTCGGTCCGCAATCCCGTTGTATCTCCCTGGAATGTACTGCGCTGTCAGAGATATTTCCTGCTGGTCGATTAACTCTAGGAGGTCTCGAGTTATCTTCAGAAGGCCCAATGATCTTGTCCCCCCCTCCTTGTTGATGTAAGCCACTACTGTCTTGTTGTCTGTCTGCAGTAGGGTCTTCGTTCCTCTTAGCATGTAAGCGTGATCCCTGATCACTGCGTAAACAGCGAAGGCTTCTTTCTGGTTGGAATGCCACCGCATCTGCTCTGGGGTCCACTGGCCTGATATCGTCTTGTCGTCCACCTGGCCGCCCCAACCTGAGTCCGCTGCGTCTGTAGTCAGGAAGTGGGAGAAGGGGGCTTCGTGTATTGGGCAGGACTCCCCTACGGCCTCCAACCACCACTCTAGGTCTTGCCGAACCGCGGCAGGAAGCTCCACTTGTCTGGAGGGCTCGTGCCTCTGCAGCTGGCGGCTGAATCTCTGCAGTCTTCGGCAATGCAAACGACCCCGAGGGGTGGCGAAGTTTGCGAAGTTGAGTCTCCCCAAGAGGCCTAGAACTGCTTGGGGGAGCAACTGCCGGCCTCGATCGGGCGGCGCAGTACTTGGCGAAGGCCAGAGCACTTGCGGTCCGAGAGGGATTTCTGGTTGGCTTCGGTGTCCCAAGTTATGCCAAGAAACTCCAGCTTTTGGGTAGGTATAAGGACACACTTGTCGCGGTTGATGCACCAACCCAGATGCTGGAACAGATTGACCGTCTCTACTGCCTGGGTCGCTAGCAGGTCCCTTGACTGATTGGCCAGAAGGAAGTCGTCCAGGTAGACTACGGTCCTTATTCCTCTCTTCCGCAAGAGTCCCGCTAGCCAGTTTGACAGCGTTGCGAACATTCTCGGGGCTGATGACAGGCCAAAGGGCAGGCAGGTCATCTGGAGAAGTTCCCCTTGGTAGTACAGTCTCAGGAACTTTCGGTGCGATTCCGCTATTGGTAGGTGAAAGTATGCCTGGGTTAGGTCGATTTTCACCAACCAATCTTTGGGCTGGAGGAAGTATGGGACCCGAAAGTGGTTGAACAGCTTGAAGGGTTTCGCCTCCACAAAGGCATTCAACGCCTTCAGGTTGAATATCGGCCTTAGGGAGTTGTCCGACTTCGGAGTTAGAAACAGATTTGAGATGAAGCTCGGAGAATGATCTGCTCTTTCCAGCACGCCTGACATCTTCAGGGCCTGAATGTGGGCCTGAATGTGACTCGACATGTCTCGAGACTCCTTTGTGCTGAAGCTGCTCAACAGCTGCCTGGTGGGGAAGACTAACGGAGGTTTGGCCACAAAGGGGATTCTCGCGCCCTTGAGGATTCTCAGCACTATAGGTGGTGCCCCGAACTCCTTCCCCGTGCTTTGGAACCTCCTCAAGCGTCCTCCCCAGAACTGGTTGTTCAGCCTCGCGTCATCTTCTACCTCTACGGCTACGGTCACCAGCGGGTTTTCGGCCGTGGTCTGCCTTCCGGATAGGTCTCCTGTTCGGGTTCCCTGGGCCTCGCTCCCTGTTCCTCGGCTCCCGCAGAAAGGGCTTACGGGACTGGAGGTATCCCTGGTTCGGAGCTCGACGAGAAGTTGACGGCTGGGGCTGAGATGTTGACGGTTGGGCCAGGTTTCGGGTTGCGGGCGAGACCATCACCTTCTCCTGGCCCCCGTTCTTTAGGATATACGCCGATAGCTCTTCCCTATTGAACAAGTATCCCGAGCTTGGAGGGATTTTGGCCGCACCTTCTCGCACGAAAGGGTCTTGAAGCCCTCCAATATGGCCTTTCTCCGGTTCAGTATACACTCTGCCCGTCTGCCGCACACAATCTGCAGGATGTCGTCCGAAATCTTATTGTACGGAGCATCGCTGGTGAACATCGACTGAATCAGCTCGAAGAGAGCCGAAGCGGAAGATCCGTGCCGGGTTCGGATGCCCAATTCACCAGCGATTGCATCCCGTCTCTCAGGGCTCTGGGCGAGCAAGGCGTTTGAAAGCGCGGCGAGCGATCTTTCCAGCAAGCCAGTATGTTTCGGCGCGTTATCGACCCTTCTCAAGTCGTCGTTCACCGACAATTCCACCAATGTGGGAGTGGGAGTCGCCGCGTAGGTTCTCTGCGTTTCCGCATAGCGAACGCCTGACCACTCGTCGGAATCGAAGTGTTGCAACTTCGAGATCTGTTCGATCCGCTTCGGGTCCGCTCTCGGTACTGGCGGCTCCTTCACGACCGTGCTGAGCTTGCCGAACTCCAGCGTATTCTTCGCCCTTCTGAGGCTCGGCGGCGGCTGAATAAAGGACGCATTCGCGTCCTCCACGCTGGGCTCGCTCGCGGCAACGTGTTCCGGCGTTGGCGGCGTTGTTGATGCAGGAGCCGCGCCGCCCGCTAACAAGGCCTCCGTCAGAGCAGTCACCTGTTTTAGCAGGTGGTCTACACGCGGGTCGTATGCTACGCGGCGTCTCTTTCGACTCGGTTCTTCGAAAGAAGATCCGTCATTCGAGGATACCGGCGAAGGAGCTTGCTCGTCCGCCATCTTGTTAACAAATCGTTTGACGAAATTCACGGGATTTACACTAAAATATCAACGTCCTGTCGCACTATGTTAAAAATTTGTATAGTCTAATGTTTGTTAACCTAGGGATCAAAAATTAAGGGGGTAGGTTGCAATAGAAACACAAAAAAATCACAACAAAAGTTGGCGTGTCTAAACGCGTGCAAATGGCGCGAAACAACGACGTTATATGAAAGAAAAACCGTTGCGCCGACGTAACCGGAAACAGGGATACCAGCGGGAATAAATTGTCGCAAACAGGGAATCAGAGGGGGTAGGAACGCGTGTATAAGTGCCGAAACAGCAGGCTGTTCTCTCATAATGGATTCCAGGCATCGAGACGGAACACAAAATAAAAATTATTTTTATTGTAAAGAAAAATATTATTTAAATCTGTAAAGAAGATATATAGTGACCGGTTTGGTCCCACATAAAAAATGTCCTAAAAATATTCCCAATTTCTTCTATATTTTTTACCGTATACCAATATAATTTATTTTTTCTTGGAAATCATCTGTTTGACATTTTAACTGGCCATTTTCAGAATGGATCAAGATGGAAGCCTCAATATCAGCTACGACGAATGGCGTGACTATCTCCTCCTGGCTCCCAGCACCGATATCCATGGCCTCATTAACTTCTGGAGACATTCCATGGTAAGCAATCTTTATAATTATTTTTCTATTACCCTTGCTCGGGCAAAGATATTGTGATATTATTTTATGTACCATGATAAACCAAAGAATGTTTTTTTAATCTCATGACTGCACATTAACATTCATAATAAAAAAATTCACATGAAAGTGTTAGCTTGACTTATTTAATTTTGTTCTCAAAATATTTAAAATGCAAAGCATTTAATTTTTATATCAAACCATATTGGTTTTTTGTTCCTTCCTTGTTGTTTCACAAATTACTAAATATATTTATGAGACATGCTTTAATTCTTTTACTTTTTATAAGATTTTTTTAACAACAAAGAAATATACTCCAATAATGAGTAACCCAGCCAAAGTAGATGATAATTTAAAAATAAATTTGTTTGTTTTGAACTGAACTATCAAAAAAATTGTTTATTTTAAAACTAATTTTCTTTGTGTCTATTTGGCACTCGGTCAAGTTTTTTAAATATGTCTGATGGTAGAAATGAAATTGCTTAGCGATAATTCGTTTTTATGTATCTACTTACCACGATTTTATATATCTGCTAAGACGATTTTATTTTTCGAATTATTATATTTTTTATTAAAACAATAAAATAAAAATTATTGAATCAAAAGTGCCTAAGAAGCATTTATCAAACTTTCTAAATAGGTTTATTATAGTTTTTCTTTTGAATGTTTTGAGGTAAAATTAAAATTTCGGCATTATTCCACGAAAGCACACAAAGTATTTTCAACACCTTCTTTTAACAAAATCTGAAACCATCACATTTTCCTAACTAATTGTAACAAATACACCTTGATTCGCACGATGAATTTTACCTATATTTCTAGTTTAGTCCAGTGAAATATCAGTGAAGCAATTTTCAACGAAGTATATATCTACATATCGACGGCTCCTACGTATAATATCGTAACCCACAAAATTCAATTTTACACGAGAAGGTTTTGAACATATTTTCGTCCGGTATAAATCTAAATATTGCCCAATTTTTTAGAAATTTCGTTTCAATATTTTACTTTATACTGTAGTTTCATAAATAATCACAAAAAAGTCGAAATTATTAAAGGTTTTTTGTAGAAATGCACATACGATATTAAGCCATGTATTCACTAGGGGACAAATCGCGAAACATTCCGCTCGACATGTCGCATCAACATCTACGCTCATGTTTCGGGGACAATGACGCGGTCATTTGACGTGTACACACCGGGACTCGCATATCTTGTCGCGGAAATGTCATCCGATGAGGTTATGGATGACAGCTGCGGTATCTCATTTGGCGAAAACGGGGTTCCGCGCAATTCGAAATGTTTTTTTGGGTCGCAATTTCAAATTAACGAGGTTTTACTGTAGTAAATTGAATATTATTAAAAACAAGGTCCTTTTTGCAAATAATTATTGTTTTCTAGACGTAGTGGAAATATATCACCTTATGAGGTTATGATGATAACCGCGTATCTGTTTATGTTAATGAGTCTATCGAAAAGTAAGAGGAGAATGCGAAATTATTTACTGCAAAGAGAAAGAAGGACTTCTCACTTGTAAACATACCACGTGGTACTGACGGTCCGCGGAATGTTGCAGTGAGTACGCTCGGGTACCGTGCGCATGGCAACGTTGCCACGGCACGTAGAAATGCCGCGCTATGTTGTGCGCAAGGTCGCGGAACAATGCACGACGTTGCAACGTCACGTAGACTCTATGCCGCGCGTGCTGTTGAGGGACAATTTGTCCCCTAGTGAATACATGGCTTTATACTTCGGATAAGACGCGACGTAAAATATCGTATAAATGACTTACAACATTTAACTTCGGAAAAGACGCAATGTAAAATATCGTATAAATGACTTACAACATTTAACTTCGGAAAAGACGCGACTTAAAATAACGTAAGTGTTACATACGATAATTATCTTATGTTATTTTCCAACGTATGTTATCGTAAGTGTTACATACGATAAAATTATCGTATGTTATTTTCCAACGCAAATTATCGTAAGTGTTACACACGATAGTATACTTCGTAAAAAATATGTGATTGTTTGAGATACGATAAAATACGTCCGAAAAAAACTTTATTTATTGCAAAATATTTTAATTTTCTTTCTTGGAAATAAAGATATAATTAAATACATATGAAATACACAAAAAACTAAAAATCGTCGATTTGTGGGTTACGATATTATACGTGGGAGCCGTCGATATGTCGGTTGTATTTTTGCCGGCTGTAGTGATGATCAAAACTATTATTTTTACCGGTTACACAACCATTATTTACGATTTTTATCTGATTGTATTGATGATTGCTAACTGAGATTTAACTGTTGTCTAGTGTACGTTGAATTGACAAATTATGAAAAATCAGTTACCAATCATCAGTACAATCGGATACAAATATCAAATAACGGTTGTTGTGAAACCGGTTATAATAACGGTTTTGACCATCACTATTCAGCTATCTGATACAAGTCCTCTCATGTCCTGATATAATCTAATTCATTTGATTATTTTACAAAACAGAATAGAAGTATTAGTTAGTATGAAACGGAACATCGTTCGGATTGTTTGTCACATGTGTATGTAAATATGTGTGAATTACTAATTAGCACTAAATGTGTTAACCAATAAATGTGCTAATATATCACTTTTTTGTCTTGCGTGTACATTGTAAGAAAAAGCATTGCTAGGTTATAAGTGCCCTATGAAAGCTGATTATAACTTAAATTTCTTGTACATTATTTAAAACACTATAGATCCTAAATTAATTCATTTTTTTACTCTTACAAATGAATACACAAATTTGAAATATACTTTTTAAAATTCTTTAAAGAAATCAGAGACTAAGCTTCATATGCAGTAATCATGTGCATGAGATCGTATTTTATATGTAGTGATCGTATGCTGTCTCAATTATGCATGAGATCCAAATATAGCTATACAACTTTGACTTAAATAAATAATAATAATAAATAAAATGTTAGATTCTGTTTGTTAAAGTCAACTTTTTCTACATGATAAGGTGTATTTAATAAGAAATGTCTAGAAAGGCTTAACTATTCAAAATATAATCATATTTTATATGATATTTACAGTAATTACCAGCAGCATATATGTAAAACATTTGTCATGCCAATAGCGATGTGAAAAATTACATATTTTTTTCAATATTCATGTACATACTTTATGCTGTCTTCGGTATTTTTATAAACATATCAATGGTCCCTACATGTACTGTCAATCTGCAAAAATTATTTTTTTGTTTTACTATCTTAATCATTATCCAATTCACTCTATATTTTCGGACAATGTTAAAAAAAATGATTTTTCATTTCAAACAAAGCTTATATTAGGTCCTTACATATGAAATTGACGTTTTGCCGTACTGGCAAATTTGATCTCAAATATCTTCTCTTTGGTTAGGAATTCCAAATCCAAATTTATACAGCTATTTACTCATGTATTTGTGTTTTGAAAATTATAATTCATTTGTTTTTTCCTCAATTGTTTTTTTCTTTGCGTCACTCAGTTTACAAAATGAAAAACTTGAAATATCGCGTTATTTACGAGTACGAGTTCCACCGTGGCACCAGTGCTGCAGAAACGGCTCGAAGGATTAATGATGTGTATGGCGACGGTGCCGCAAAAGAAAACACAGTGCGTTTTTGGTTCCAACGTTTTCGTTCTGGAAATTTCGACCTGCAGAACAAGCCCCATGGACGGCCGGAGACCAAAGTTGATAATGAAGAATTGAAGGCTATTGTGGAAGCGGATCCATCGCAAACCACATCAGAGTTAGCTGCAGGCTGCAGTGTTAGTGATAAAACTGTTTTAATCCACTTGAAGCAAATTGGTAAGGTGAAAAAGCTTGAAAGGTGGGTACCTCACGAATTGAGTGAAGCAAATCAACAAACGCGCGTTGACTGCTGCGTTGCATTACTCAACCGGCACAATAAGGAAGGGATTTTAAATCGAATCATTACCTGTGATGAAAAGTGGATCTTGTACGATAATCGGAAGCCCTCAACGCAATGGCTGAACCCTGCCGAACCAGCCAAACCATGCCCCAAGCGAAAATTGACTCCAAAAAAGTTACTTGTGAGCGTTTGGTGGACGAGTGCTGGTGTCGTTCACTACAGTTTTCTTAAATCTGGCCAGACGATTACGGCAGATGTCTATTGTCAGCAACTGCAAACCATGATGGAAAAGCTAGCTGCTAAACAACCGAGGCTGGTTAATCGCTCTAGGCCACTGCTGCTTCTGATAACGTTAGACCACACACTGCACAACAGACGGCTACCAAATTAGAGGAGCTTCAATTGGAATGTCTAAGACATCCACCGTACTCTCCGGACCTTGCCCCAACAGATTACCATTTTTTTAGAAATTTGGATAACTTCTTGCAAAGGAAAAAATTCAACTCCGATGGGGCAGTCCAAACCACCTTCAAAGATTTTATTGATTCCCGTCCGAATGGTTTTTTTAGTAAAGGGATCGATGAACTACCTATGAGATGGGAAAAGTGCATAGATAGCAATGGTACATACTTTGATTAAATAAATATATTATATTAAAAAAAATCGGCTTTATGTTCCTCCCATACGAAACGCCAATTTCATATGTAAGGACCTAATATTAAAGGAAAATTAAACTTTTTTAACATTATCTGAAAATATAGAGTAAATCAGATGGTTTAAGATACTAAAACCAAAATTGAATTTTTGCAGATTCATCAGTATATGTAGGGACCGTCGATACGTACTGCATGACATCGGTAATTAGTGTAAATTATAATAATATATCCAAACATCATTGTCAAACTGCTTGCATTATAGTAATCTGCTTTTTTCCTTAAAGCTGTTAGCTAACTTCGAATGCAAATTAGTCAGATGTTGGCAGCTGAATTTTAAAAACTACACTGAGCTGTTTTGTTATGATAATAAATGAATTTGACATATTATTCTAGTCATTATTTGACACAATCTTGATGAACTTCACATTCATAGTGAACAAAGCGATTTGAATAGACTGAGTACTGTCTCCTGACCTTTTCAATATCTTTGGAGAATATATAATGTGAGAATTGAATAGGCACAACGGAGGTGTTTCAATACCAAAAAACCTTTAATTTACAAATGATAATAGTAAACAAGTAACTAGTAAGCAAGCTGTTTGTGCTGTAGAAGCACACTAAAACTCCATGAAACTCAGACACGAGCACAACGACTGAGAGAAAGAAAGAAAGAGAGAAGAAAAAATTCAACATGAAAGAAATATTCTCACCAAACCATCCAACTCCTAAATCCTGTTAAGTAAAATACAGCATATATTTGAAAGTTCTTGGAACAATGAATTCTTTACAGGTTTAAAGACAAACTATAACCTGTAAAATACATTTAATTGTGTTAGCATTTGGCCTTAATCGCATTTATATTGGGGGGGGATGAAAATAGACATTAAAATCCATCCCAAACCAAATTATCTATTTTCTATATCATATTTAATCTTATACACTACTGTGTTAAAACAATATCAAACCTTTTGTCGGCAGAAACACATTTATTCATACACGCTCTACTTACTAGTTTCATTAAAAATAGTTCCCTTGGCAATGCACACACTTTTGCCAGAGGTCCTTCCATTATTGGAAATACTTCTAGAACTCATTTTTTTGAATGGAATAAAGCTGGGCCATTGCATTCCGCATAATGTCTTTTCTTGAGGTTTCTTGGGGCATTTTTGACTTGGAGGAATACCCAAAAATCACACGAAACCATGTTGGGAGAGTATGGAGTCTGACAAACCAGGGGAATGCCACGCTCGGACAAGAAAGCCTCAATCAGGTGCGAGAAATGGGTGGGTGAATTATCATTATGAAGCTACTCCATCGTTGCAAGTTTTAGCAAGAATTTTCTGGAGACTCTCTTAAATCCTCGATGAAAATTGAGTACACCGACCCAATGCTTACCCCCGTCTCGCTAACATTCGCTGTATACGACAGTATACAGTAATTGCATGGCCAAAGTTCGAACATTGTTATTTCAGCTTGTTGAGGACCTACCGGGACGTGGTTTGCTGTCCGCTGATGTGCGGTCATCTTTGGAGCAGTTCTCCCACTCCTTTATCCATGAGATGCTCATAGCATCCTCCCCAAAAGCCCTTTGAAACTTACGCATTGCTTCCACTTGGGCACGTACACCCATACACTATTGAATTGGTTCACAATTGACTAGTGACAACTACACTATTTCTCTCAGAGGCTGATTGCCAATGACTGACTCCTTCTGCATTCAAAAATTCACGCATAGCCATGAATGTCCCTGTACATCTCCACCAATGTGCTTCATTTGTTTTGATAGAAAAATAGAGATTCAATATTATTTGAACACATTACTACATATATATTGACTGAGAAATAATGTATCAGCTTAATAATGTGTACACAAAATATGTATAATTGATAAATTTGTAAATAAAAATTACTTACTTTCAAGCAGTCGATATCCTGCAGTGATATTCAGACAACCGACATGAGAATGTTTATTCGGGAAATATATATTCTCTGTGTTCTCTGTAAATCCAGAAGAATATCGAAAGGGGTGTGACTGCAAGAAACGAAATGAATGGTGATCTCAGTTATATTGGAGACTTCGGTTATCACAAAGTTGTCATCCGAAGCAATATGAGTGTACTATCAGCGCGTATTGGATTTCTAGCACCGATACAACATGCAAGTGAAACCTAGAATTAGAAAAAGTGTAATTGATTTATTGTGGTGGAAACGCAATGGCTCAATCATCACCATCATCATTATTGGCACTACAACCCCTGGTGAGTCGTTGCCTCCTTGAGCATTTTGCTTCATTGATCGCCTTTGTACGCCGATTCTGGATTTCTAAGACCATTCTATTTTCTAGATATATCTTTGCAGTCACTCAGTATGCCTCGTAAATCTATTTTTTTTTTATGCATAGTTCAATATTTCATTCTTAAATTACCCATGTATTCTCCACTAAGCTAATTGCCTGTTTTGATGGCTTTATACGTGTAGGTACATATACGTTACAGAAAAAGTTTAGTTATTAGAAAAAAATAAATTGGATGCAATGAAAATGCAGTCCTCTAGATCATGCATAGATAATGTAAGTGCGATAGAGTGAAAAATGTGCAAATTACTTGTGAATGTATCGCATAGAATGCGTAGAAGAGTAAAGAAAGCATGATATAGTTTGGTCATGTGGACTGTGAGCGCGTGGAGATGATTGTAAAGAAAATATATAAGACTAATGTTGAAGGCAACACTGACAGAGGGAAAATTCGAAAAACCTGTCTTGATCAGATAATCCAAATAAATGTTATAACCTGTAAAGGAGCACGCATGAGTAGATGTATAAAAGTGGACGAGATAAAAGTGATGTGCCAGGGCAGAAGAGCGTTGTGTTCTATCCTGCCTGCTACCGTAAAATGTATAAGCTTTCTACATCGGAAAAGGTAGCGTTTTAAAAAATTAAACAGTTAAAATGGTGGAATAAAAATAAAACATTAGGTTTTATTAATACACTATTCTGTTTTTACAGAGTGGATATCTTCCACAGAATACTGATACATAGTAAAATGCAGAAAATTTGAAGATTGGTTTCATTGTATGTACATATTAAAATCAATCTAGGATACCAAAAAAATTAATATCAAAATATTGTTTAAGTTTAAAAAATCATAGTAAAATTTATTCACTCTCTATGAGTCAATAAATACACCCTTTTATGGTTAGTAGTGATTCTTATTTTCGGTACAGTTATTTAAGTTTTGGAAAAAAGCTATTTATCGCACAGTTCGTTCTATGTTGTGATCATTATGATTATTTGTTGTTGGATTGTATTCGCCATCATTAGACCTTTTCTTCTTTGTCCTCCATTAATTAAAACTAATTTGTACCTCTAAAACAAGCCCCGCCTTGGGTAATTTTTTGTTTGCTAATTTTAGCACCATGTTATATCAAAATTTTGTATAAACAAAATCCGGTGCATAAGCATTTTGTAATGGGCAAAGTTATCAGCGCTGTATCAGATATTGCATAATATAAATGTGGAATTATGTCACACTATCAGAAGTATCACATCAAATTCCAAAAATTCGGTTTTGGACTTGCAAAAAATTTTTTTTTTCACATTCTGAGTGAGGAGATGATTGTACAGCTCTGTCCCAAAAAATGGCAGCATGAATGTCAGTTTTTACGAGGATGCTCGCCTAGTGATCTGGTGGTCGGTGGTTCGAATATTATTCCAGGACACCATCATATTAGTCCTATTTTCATAGCACAAATGTTTAACTTGTTTTGAAAATAGTAAGAATATTGATGCGACGCGAATCCGTGCTCACATCTCTATTTTTAAAAATATGTTTGAAAAAAAAGTTTTACTAAAGTACTAAACTTTACTTTAGTAAGTTTTACTAAAATAAAGTAAGCGTATTTGTATAGTTGTCTTTGTTTAGCGGTCTGCAAGACGTCTATAGATTTTTATACATAATGTTCTCAGGATTGAGGAAGGAGTATTCTTAAGCAGCCACGCCAACAATTATTCCCATACGTGAGAAGAGACTGATAAAAGGGCAAAGTTTGGATTGCTAGTGTATTTTTAATTCATTTACATATATAAATTTATTTTCTGAACCTTCGATACAGTTCTTTGATTCACTTATATCATCATAGTTTTTTTTTTTCAATGATAATGTTGAGATATTTTAAAATTTTCTCTTGTTTTATGTTTTGGATTTGCTTAGTTTGGAAAGCATTTACATTTTTATCACTGAATGTCAAATATTTGCTTTAGCGCTATTCAATGTTAGAAAATTCAGATTAAACTGTGACTTTTGAACTACATACATTCAAACCCTGTTTGTCTTTATGATAAAATAATATTAGGAGCGAATTTATACTTAAGGGTCATTAAGATGGGCATGCGAAACTAATAAGTGAGGATTGGAAAGAAAATATATAACGTCAATATTAAACATATAGATAACAGAATAACCACACATAGATCTGACTATCAAGTAAACCAGATAGTAGAGGATGACCCTGTTAGAGTCAGTTGTATCAACTTGGATTATAATAATATTTCATAAAAATCGTAGATTTTTTACGAAAGATTACAATGATCCAAGTTGATACAACCATCTCTAAAGTTTTAAAAATTGACAAGCTTTAATGAAGGTATTTTAATATGATGGAAGCA
This sequence comes from Agrypnia vestita, assembly GCA_016648135.1. Taxonomy (NCBI): domain Eukaryota; kingdom Metazoa; phylum Arthropoda; class Insecta; order Trichoptera; family Phryganeidae; genus Agrypnia; species Agrypnia vestita. The sequence continues at coordinate 20,444 of JADDOH010013098.1, forward strand.
AGGTTATGTCGAGATAGAAAGGTGTGGCGTTCTTCACTTTCTATCTGTGCTAAAATTGTTCCATTACTCACTGAACTAAACTGCAGACAATAAACATTGACAAAAAATTTCCATTTTGGACACAGATGAAGATATATAGAATGCAAATTTAGAAAGATTCTCATTTCAATCTAAATCTTATACACGAGCTAAGCAGTTACATGGCCCTCAATAATTATTTTTTAGAGGCGTGAAAAATGCTTTACGAAGAAAGCAGTTCTCAACAGTGCAACTACATCTGTGTCCCTCGTAAATGATGTCACTGTCATCTTTCAAAAGGCCAACGAAGAATCAAAATGACTTATTAATCCGCACCACAACGAAGTAAGAAACATTAAGTGTCTTTGAATGCACAAGAGTTTCAGATTATTTTCCAATATTGAAAACATGTTTATGAAATATTCGGAAATAATGAAAACATTAAAACTAGGCCGGCCCAATCCCCGATTTTCGTAAACTTAGTTGCGAGAGTATTTAATTTACAGCTTGAATAGTTAACAATGATTCATGATTACGAGTCAGGAAATCAAAGTCTGCCAAGATCCACGTCATTTGAGTTTGAAAAGCGAAGTTATTAGAGGTTAAATAAACACACAAAGACTGCTGAGATATGTTACAAGCAATGACTTCTCACTAGACTCCACTTGCAGAAAAGTGGATCTCTGCTTGAATACGGATAAGATAATTGATGACAAAACAATAAACCGACTCAACCATTTCTGCCCCTTAATCGAGTCATCACATTTAACAAAGCCATACAGTTTTTATAGGTCGAGGGGGAAGAGCACTCGCTTAGGCATGAGAGATTACAAGATAAATCGTGACAATTTGCAAAACAATTCAATTTGGAAACTATAGACAACACATCGTAATGTTACAACATGTCCCACATCTGTTATATTACTATTCTAACCCAACGGCATATTAAAAAATTTTCCTACTCTACGAAGGACTCTTTATTACTGAATTTATTGGATTTAATCTGATTTTTAAATGTTTACACAATTTTAGTATAGTTCTATTTATGATCAGAATACAAATATTTTCTCGTTTGCTTTCGTCTAATCCGGGAACTTTTGCACATGAAGAACAATTTGTTAACAATGCGGTGTCGTCTGCGTAGAATGCTTTATTTTCAATGCTTGATTCACCATTGATTTTGTTGAGATGTGTCGTTTACGTAAGTGAGAAATGATGACATCTGGGGACCGTACCTTGCGGGAATCCAAATTCAGCTATTGGTGGATTACTTGCTGATTCATTTGATCTGACTGTCTGGGATATATTCGGTGAGTGGCTTTTTGCCCGTTTGGGGCCGTTTGGTCAATCCCATTCTCTTTTGGTTCTGATATGAGTTGTTCATGGGAGATACTGTCGAGTACTTCCCTCGAATCGATGAAGATACCTGTGCAATTACTTGATTTGTTCAATTTATTTTACATGAATGTTTTGCGGTTGTAGCTTGTGTGCATATTCCCCCAGTGAAGCCGGATGGGTTCTCATTTATTGTAGAATTGTCTTTTGTTATTGAGTTTGGTCTCTTTTGACTACTTATTCTATATTATTATTTACTTGACTTATTGTATTATTATACTAGCTGTGCCCGCGCAGCTTCGCACGCGTAGATTTTTAGTACACTGTTTGGATCGTCATAGAACTTTCACGAACCTTCTAGAACATTCTCCTTCCAGAACTTTCAAGAGATTAACGTACAGGAACCTTCTAGACACACCGACACATTCCGCCACTCAGTTTAGAATCTTATAGAACTTTCGGAAATTTTCTAGAACCTTATCCTTCCAGAACTTTCTAGAGCAGGTTTTTCCGGAATCTTCTAGACTCACCGACACAACCGCGCCTATTTTGAAACAAACTGAAGCATTTGCGGCCTTCCCATACAAAACAATATGCTAGAAAGCACATTTTCGTCACCCACGCACAGCCACCCCCACCAAACTCGCATATTTTCGATGTGACACCAAGGGCTATCCACCACCATAACCACCGGCGGGTCGTTGTGGCTGGTTGTGGGTAGGGAAACACGGGTTTCTTTTTATATATACATATATATATATATATATATATTGATTGTATTATTAATTAAGATTTTTGATATATTAGATAAATAAAATATTACCTTTCATATTGTGTAATAAATTAGATTACCTATCTATATGATTGTAAGTGGTTATCCCTCACCACACACAAGATCGTAATTCTTTTTGGTGAGGTATACACATACAAAAAAAAATAATTGTAAATATTTTCGAGGTATCTCTGTAATAAAATATTACATTTATTATTAATTAAATAAATAAAAATAAATTAAAAAAATTAAATGATACATTATTGCGTATCCACAGAGTAGTATATCACATTGGCTACCACCAAGCTTGGTACTGTATCGGTCAGAGGGCCCCCGATCCAACGCATATACGTGATCTACGAGAATGTGGTTGATTTCATTTTTTGTGTTCTTTAATATCCTAGCTTAGAATGTTTTTACTTCTTAATTTATTACTCATAAATATTGTAAATACTAAACTCCTGTGTAATAACGTGTAATAAAATTTTAACCTTCTAAAGACAAACTCCTGGTTATTGTATTAAAGTACTTTTAGCCAATTTTAAAAGTGATTTTTGGCCATCTCTACTAATTTATACAGTTGGAAAGGCTTATATCAATTCCAAGTAGTCTCACATCCGTGAAAATATTGGCTTGGACGCGCTTGAAAATTTATAGACCTATTTAAAATTCGAAAATATTTTTAATTTGGATTTTTTTAAATAATTCAATATACAACAGATGCTACAAGTGATGTAAATTTTTGTGCTCACACCCCACCCTACCGAGTCAATATAATTGATTGTTTATTTTGTTTATGTCTTCCCTTATGTAGAGACACCGCTTCCGGTATTATATGTTAGTCCAATCATGATGGTCCCGTATTAATCACTCGTCACCACCGGGACCAATCGGAATCGAGCTCGCGGAGGCGTTTGCGGTTCACAGTTCACCCAGCCAGAGTCAAAATCAATTGGTTCTACTCAGCAATCATTTTATCCCAATTACTTTTCCGTCATAATAAAACAATTTAAACATACCACTACGGGCGCAACACACACGTCACTCTGAACGCAGCGAACCTATTGGTAATGACATACTAAGCTTGTTTAACACCTCCGTATCATCACTGAAACAGCCAGGAGTAGGCCTGGGCCAGGGATGGTGAACCTACGATGCGTGGAAAAGTATTGTTTGTGAAACGTAAATAAAATATGATTTATTTAAAAACAATTAAATATAAAAAACAGACATCTTTTCGATGTTCTGTTCATATGCAAATATATTATCAATGTTTATTGTCCATACATACATAGGGTGTAACAGAACTAGTCCACAATACTTTACAGTACATGTCTGCCTATATTGTGAGTCGAAAATATTCAACTAATAATGTCCTAATATCAATAGTTATGGAAATAAGCAATTTCAAAGTTTGATATTTAAATATTTCTGACTTATTTTCTGTAAAACGTTGTACTATCATTGAAGTAACTTATATTGAAAATAAATATTAATTTATTTTATTAATATTCGATATAAGTTACAACGTTTGACAGAAAATAAATTGGAAATAAAAAAAATGCAAACTTTGAAGTCGCTTACCTCCATAACTATTGATATAAAGACTTTATTGATTCAACATTTTCTACTCATAATTAGGGAGGAATCTACCTGTAAAGTATTGTGGACTAGCTCTGTTACACCCTTTGTAAACTTATTATTATCAGCCGTTTTCTATCCACTACCGAATGAAAGCCTCCCACTCCCTACTCCTCTTGTTTTTATACACTGCCACGTATTTGATAATTTTATAAACCCGGCAGATTTTAGGGCAGCCTGTCGGCTTCTTGTCTGCCCTGTTATCCTCAAGTTTTTTTCCTGTCTCTTCATGAGATTTCCTCGTCTCTTGGTTGCTTAAAAATTTTTTAGGCATCTCTTGAGAGTTCATGTTTCATTACATGAGCACTGGAAGTGTGCATTGGTGGAACACTTAAGAAAATAATGAAAAATAATCATATTCAGACGTTCGAATACCCCTCATATGCATAAAGTACCTACCAAGCATTTAAGTATCGTGCTGTGAATTTTATTTAAAACTGAGGTAGAGATATATCTCGTTCCACTGTTATCCCGGCATCCAAGTTGACATAGTACATCACAGGTCTACGAAGCTCCGAGTTCTCTTTATTTTTAAGTACAGCTTATCTCCATAATATTGGCTTTGTAGTCATAAGAAAACATAGTCTGTGTGCATATAAATATTTCATTAATGCCTATGTTTTTCTTTCCCTGAGGCTTTTCAGTTGCTTATGTTTTTTTTTATTATTGTAAATAATGTGCAGTTTTACTACTTTTGCATTAGAATAACAGTTTTTTTTATTTATTTAGGTATCTTAATTATTTAGTTCCACAGATAATGTTGTGTGGGCTAATATATGATTTCACTTAGACATATTGCATTCCATCTAATCATTTAAAAGTTTTTACAATAAAATTTTTGCACTCCAGTTTAAACCTCCTTATATTCTCCGTGTTTTGAATTTCCTTTGGCAGGCTATCGAATATTTTTATACATTTACACATCGTACAATTTCGTGAGGTTTTTTTGTTTCTTTTTCTTTGGTAGTTCTTATGTTGTCGCTTCTTCTTGTATTGTAATAATGAAAATCCTTATTCAGCTTCATACTATCATCAAAGTATTTGGGTACTTATTCATCTTTAATTTTAAATATTTGACCATTACATTATATTTTATTCTTTGATTTACGGTTTCTAGAAACGGTTTTCGGTTTTGTAAAGGGAATATTGAGAGGAGAGGAGAAGAGTTGGTGAATGTGGTATTGTTAAGCAAATTAATACCTGAGTTCAAATTCCTTGTTTATTTCTAAACTTTCAAAATTATTTTACTACCTTCATGTGCGACAGGATGGAAAAGTTTAATGGTGCATGAATGAAAAGAATGATCATTATTTAATATATGATTTGCGAATTCAGGAAAGTTATTACTAGTTGAACAACGACGATTCTCCTTTAGTCTAAAAAAATATATTTATTTTAATTTATTATTAGAGCGATAATTCAACTTATTGAGCTGTTTCATAATAATGACCGTCTTACTCCAAGTACAAGTTTTTTTTGTTTTGAGCTTCGCAGCCTATCCGTCCCGCAGCCATTTTGACACTAGGTGACGCATCAGGCTGGTTAATGAACTTGACCGAAATATTTACCAGGATAATTTTTTAATAAAAATTTGATTGAAATCTGTTTAAAAAAAGTGAAGCCTGGAGCTGGCAGAAGAGGAACGAAAGTAGATTGAATGCAGTGGAGACGAGATCCCTTAGACGTATGTGTGTCAAATCCATGTATGATAGAGTAAAGAATGAAGATATTAGGAATGAATGTAAAGCTGATCGTAGCACAATACATAGAATAAAAATAGGGTCGCTCAGGTGGTTTGGGCATATTGAGCGAATGAATGAGGAAAGAATGGTAAGAAAAATATATAATGCAAGTAAGTGTTGACGGCGCCAGAAAGAGAGGGCGACCACGGAAGACGCGGCATGACCAGATTAACCAGATACTGGAAGACGTTCCTGTTAGAAGCCTGAACAACCGTCGAGCTTGCATGCGAAGATGTATGAATGCAGACGGAGCGAAAGTTGTATGTATGGACAGAAGAGTTTGGCGCTCTATGGTAAGTTAGTTAGTTGTCATGTCCAAATCACAAAATCCATTGTGGTTCCGTATGTACTTTGAAATTACCTAAAACGACCTCTCTCGAATTTACTTTTATGTTAAGTTAAGTAGTTCATTTCTCAATGAACACAGACACGCTCGCATTTTCGAACAATTGACTCAAGTGGCCGCAGAGGCGACCATCTGTTGAACTTTGCCGATTCAATTGTCCGCCAGACGGCAAATTGTCGTCTGTAATTTCACTTTGTCACACTCGACGCATTCGCGCGATGATCGATCGCCCGCCAATCGCGGCGCGGCGCGCGGAGGCTCGGTCTCCGCTGACGTCACGGGCCGAGACCCGACTCGAGCGAGGAAGTATGCGTCGGCTGCCGTGACACAATCTCAGTTCGCGGTACGGCAGATAAGCGTGACTCGATGCGTACTTTTACTTGCAGTTGAGACTAGGGAACGCAAATCCGGATTTTTAAGAAAGGATTTTGTTCCAATCCGGATTTTATGGATAAAATAAAGGCGCATGAAAATCGAATCAAATGATTTTTTTTATATATTTTTTTTTGTTATTTGAAATTATTCAAACTATTGTAATTAAATACCACAATTATGGTGTTATTCTTACTAAAATAGTCAACATGTACAAATTAAAAGAAACTCTGAAGAACAAAAATAATGACAAATAGACTCCTTGTCAAATTGGTAAACATAAAAACATAAAAAAACTATGCCATTTTTTGAGACATAAAAAATAATAAGGCATCTAAAGTGCTGTCGTTTAACCCGCTGCGAATTCGGTTGCACATGATTCCTGCTGCTGAAAAAGCACGCTCTGATTCAACACTTGTAGCTTGTAACCTCCAGAGCCGATAGACTCGACACTCGCGAGACGCGCGGACAGCAAACTCGCTCGTTTCGATTTTTTTGTTAAAATTTCTTATTCAAATAATCCGGATTCGTTTTTCAAATCCGGATTTTGAGGTCTAGTATAGCGGATATTCGGATTTTTCGGATTACGGATTGCATTCCTTAGTAGAGACTCGATTAACCGGACCAATTGTTGTCTTAAGGATAATCGAAAATCCGGATAGCTGAATGCATGAAGAAAAGCATTTTTTGTACATAATGTGTTACCTACGTATGTATTATTAATTCTAGAAAGATAACTTACTTCCCCCGCGCAGACATAGGTGATTATTAAAAACATCATAAACGAATTTAACTTATGAACCAAAATCAATGTTTATTAAGTGATAACACGTGGACAGTGATCGCGCGGAGCGTAAGCTGTCTCGACACAGATTTCTCTAGTGAGACAGGCATATTCCAACCAAAATTTATATAACTTTAACATAGAAATAAATAAACGAGCGAGCCTTACAATAGTCGCATACGATGTGTAACATTTGACATCTCACGATTAAAAATAAATCACAATTAAAAATCAATTGAGCATCAACAGAAATTAAAATCAAAATTTAAAAAAGCTAACTAACTAACTAACCATCACGAAGTTTCCCCACATGGGTAGGCAGAGAGAACTGAACGCCACACTCTTCTATCCTGGCGCACCACTTTTGCTTCGGCCACATTCATACATCTTCTCATACACGTTCTACGGTTGTTGCGACATTTAACAGGGTCATCTTCAAATACTTGTAGTACCTGATCGTGCCAGGTCTTTCGCAGACGCCCTCTATTCCTGTTGCCTTCAACACTCGCCTCATATATTTTCTTAACCATACTTTCCTCGTTCATACGTTCCACATGACCAAACCATCTCAGCACTCCTTTCTTTATTCTATCTACCACACTACAGTCAGCATTACATTCATGTCTAATTTTTTCATTCCTCTATCGACCAAAGATTTTCCACACAAGCACTTTAGTGCATTTTGCATTTCCACCGTACCGTATATATCTACATACGCATTTTGTTTAGAAATGTGTTTGGTGAATTATATGTTTTTATTTATTTTCATAGATGGCAATAGTGTGCCGCCGTACATATTGTATGAAAACTGAATCAATATTTAAAAATCATGACATTAATTACATAAAATTACCGATATATCGGAATCGGCGTTATTAATTTGCCGATACACCGATACATTTTAAATTTCGCACTACAGATAATCCATGACCACTAGGCGAACATCGCGACCGCTACACCAACAAGATAATAATATAATAATCTGAACCTAATGTTCTGTTAAATTACATTTTAAAAAATTATAAATTGATCATTCTAAATAAATATTATACAAGTAATTTAATATGTTTTAAATCTAAACCCAAAACTTTTTACACCTTTTGAAATCTTCACCGTCCGCATCGGTATTGTAGATACTTTTTTATAAATATCGGTATCATATCGGCAGAAATGCATACCGATACATCCCTAGTTCGGATAATTGAGTCTCTACTGTATTTACAATATTTTCCTTAATATTTTAATTTTCCTGCAATGGGACGGTATCTTTTCCTCGTTAACTCGTTTTCCCATTTGAAGTTGCGCAAATAAATTTATTTAATTTATTATTAATAATAGATGGTAGCAAAAACTTCGGGGGAAGTCTTCCTCATTTAATTTTGAATAGAAAATATTAAATACACTTTCGGTGAAATTTCGACAGTTACGGAGATAAGCGACATCAAAGTTTGCAACAATTTTTAAATATTTCTATGTACGGAATACGGAAATGAAGCCTGGAATTGGCAAAAAAGGAATGAAAGTAGACTGAATGCGGTCACCAAGGCGCTTGTGTGGAAAATCTTTGGTCGATGTATTGAACAATGAACAAATTAGAAGTGAATGTAATGCTTGCTGTAGTGTGGTAGATAGATTAAAGAAAAGAGTGCTGATATGGTTTGATCATGTACATAGAACGTACGAGCGAGGAAAGGATGGTTAAGAACATGTATGGGGCGAGTGCTGAAGGCAACAGGAATAGAAGGCGTCCGCGAAGAACCTGGCATAATCAGATACTACAAGTATTGGAAAATGGCCCTGTTAAAAGCCTCAACAAGCGTAGAACACGCAGAAGCAAAAGTGGTATACCACGATAGAAGAATATGGCGTTTTATCCTCTCTGCCCTGCGGGAAAACGGCGTGACGGTTTGTTAGTTATTTTATGTAAAACGTTGGGACTATCACTACAATAACTTATATGGATTATTAAAAAATTATTTGCTTTGATACGAAATAAAATGATTAAAATTAATCAAATATTTTTTGCAATCAAATTGGCTGTCGCTGGAAAAAGTGTGGTCAATTCGGAAAAAACACCCTATATTTAAACACTAATAGCATAAAATTATCTCTCCGATTCAGCCAAAACAATGGCTAATATCACGATTTTTATGTGTTTTATTTCAATTGTATGCCTCTAAAAATACATCCTTTACATATTATCAAAACCGATTGAAATTCTCAAACATTTTTAAATAAAAATATTTGAGCACGTTAGAATTTTTCAAGAACACAATACCTCATTTTATCCTCAGATGAACATCGTTAATCAAGATATATTATAGATATCTCATAACTATTTTTTTATGGGAAAGTATATATATATCTATAATATATCTTGATTTTAAAATAACTTTTTTTAACTTCTTGAATTTAACAGTCATTGCTGTGCCATTAGAATACTTTCGCGCCATTAAAATAACTTCGAATCATTGCATCAGACAGTGTGCTACAAATACCCCATTTTTTTTCGGAAAATGTCCTTGGCGTATTTCGATTATTTTCTTGGCGTAATAGTGATTTCTTTCACAACTATTACTTTTACAACTATTCTACAAGGCCAAACTCTCACGAGGCATTTCTTAGGTAAACACCGGGAGCGAAGTCTCACAGTCTCACGAGTTGGCTTAGCTTTGATAATTTAAAGATTAGCAATATCCGCTTCTGGATGATGCGTCATCTTTTTTCTAAGTAATTGTTTACAGCTATTGATCTAAGGCTTTACTACGCATCAACGAAATTATTTAATCTTCAAAAATTACGGTTTATAACTATTTTAAACTTTATAATGATTTTTCACAAATAAACGAAATTCTCTTAACATCGATTTTCTAATATCAATTGTTATATATTCAATATTTCTGACTTACCTTCTGTAAAACTTCAGAAAAGCAAAAATAACAAAAAAATATATTAAGGATAAATTTATCAAGAGCGCTTAGAATATTTTCAGGTAGACAAATTGGAAGACTAATTACTGACCTAATTAATATATCTATATAATATAATTCATGGTAATATTGATTTACAATTTTGTGTGGAAAACATAACTTCGAATGTTCCTAATCGCCGACTTAGGACATATAATAAATTCTCTCTTTCAACTTTCAATAAAAATATGGCCCACTTTAACTCTATATCTAGAATGTTGAGGTCATACAACAAAATAAAAAATAATCATAACATCCTCATTGACATATTTCATTAGAGTTTCCACGAATATAAGAGAACTGTTACCAAACTTGCGAAATTAGCTGTTTAGCCTCTTTATTCAATCTCACTCTATAAAATCACTTTTTTCTGTTCTTTCTTGTATATGTTTTAGCCTCTACTTTTATCTCTATGTTTGCTGTGTTCACATTTAAGTGATGAAAAGTATTTAAACTAATTGTATTATAATTGTATTACCTATATCATGTTGTGTTTTTCATTGTTTGTGAACCTTTCAAAAAAAAAATATATATATATATATACATATATCGAAGCCAATTTACATATGAGAAAAGTGGATGGAAATCTCTTATACGATAGCTCAGGGCTTACAACCTGTATGAGCTGGCTTAAGTGATCACTCTACACAATGCAAAGTTCACCAATTCCATCGTAAGAACATTATTTACTCTATCATTAATGGATTTGCTACACACACGTCTAAGGGACCTCATCTCCACTGCATTTAGTCTACTTTCGTTCCTCTTGAAACTTTGCAAATTCATTACGGATGTAAATATCGTTAGTCAATGTTTTCGATTTGTATCTGAATGTCAGTCAATAAAATAGTGGGTGGTGCCGCGTCCGCCTACTAGGTACTCGCAAATTAATTGGATGCCATCGGCTCCAACTTTTGCTCAGTTGCACTCTACGACCCTGAGGAAAATGTGGCCACTCCGTCTCCGTCCTCCCGGAGAAAAGTGAACTAAACCTCTCTTTTAAATTATAAATTAATTTAGATCTCGGTTAAGGACTGCTAGCGCTTTCGTAAAGTTCAGTTTATTTCAATGAAATTAAATCTAGGCTGGAATGTTTGTAGGCTAGGAATATGAGAAAAAATTGATGTACAACCTAGGAAATGTAGTGAAGTATAATATTATATTATAATATAATACTACATTGTCACAAAATGTAAATAATGAATGTGAATAATAGTGTTTCCCTTCTAGACTGCAACGTAGTATATAACACTTACGTGGACTAATTAGTGCGCTTTCTTGTGTCTAAGGTACATAGACGTCACTCTTCTGGGTTAAAATGCGATTCTGGGCGATATTATAATATATTTTGTTTACATTTTCTAATCGGTTTAATTAAACGTGTCAATATGTTGTACTTTGATCATTCTGTAATACAGTTGGCAACAAAATTCACTGGACAGCGCAAAAGATAAATCGGAGCGAATAATTGTATTTGTCAAATTGTTATTTTATATTATGTTTTATCTATTCTTTAAAATTATGATTTATAAACACACAATCAACCTCTCCTCACAGGTTATTTTTAGATTTACAAAAAAACACGTCTACAGAATATTCATAAAAATCTGCCACGTAAAATATCCTTAAATGCTTTGGTTTTTTACGTAGAAGAGAAAACACATTGCAAATCCCCCAACAAAAAAGTATATAATTTACTAAATACTTATGTATAAATCGTATCATAATATTTTTACGTAAGATGTAATCGTTATATTTGATTAAAGAATACAAAAAGTAAAAAAAAAAGTTGAATAAATTATTTGACTTTTCGTATTACAATATTTCATTATTTATTATATAAAGGAAACATGGTTCGAGTATGTAAGGTTATCAAATAAGAGTCAAGCCCACACGTGAATTAGATAAACAATAATATTATTTACGTTTATCTTTTCAATCATACATAATATTGATGAATATGTGGGCTCGGCATTAGATTCATTATTTTCACATAAACAAAAAACATTTAACTGTGGCAATGTTCGTTTATGTGTATGTGTAATCAATAGCCAATCAACCTACAATGTTGCTTTCGTCATTTATAATAGGCATAGAGAAAGGATTCTTTGTATTGTATATCATAAATCTCTGGTGATTCATCCACTCTCTTCAATGATACATTTTCATCATCATCTTCAGTCTATGTTCTCGTCTACTGCATATCGACAATTATGTTAGTTCTTCTCGTCCGTCCGATATCGTTGCTCCATCTAGCTTCTTCTATCCATCTCGCCACTACAACACTATGTTCTCTCCGAATGTCCAGCCAGTTGACACGTGACCATGTAAGGTGTGTTTTTTAGAGGTATAGAACCTGAAAATGAAATATAACACATAAAAATCGTGGTACCTAATAGAACTTTAACATGAAATAAAACACATACATATCGTGGTAATCAATCTATCATATATATATATATATATATATAATATATATAGATATAGATATATATATATATATATATATATATATATATATAGAAACCCGTGTTTCCCTATCCGCCAAGTTTTCTTCTGCACAGCCAGCCACAACCACCCGGTGATTATGGTGGTGGATAGCCCTTGGTGTCACATCGAAAATATGCGAGTTTGGTGGGGGTGGCTGTGCGTGGGTGGGAGTGGGTGACAAAAATGTGTTTTCTAGCACATTGTTTTGTTATAGGAAGGCCGCAAATGCTTCAGATTGTTTCAAAATAGGCGCGCTGACCGTGTCGGCGAGTCTAGAAGGTTCCGGAAAAACCTGCTCTAGAAAGTTGTGGAAGGAGAAGGTTCTAGAAAATTCCCGAAAGTTCTATAAGGTTCTAGACTGAGTGGCGGAATGTGTCGGTGTGTGTGTCTAGAAGGTTCCTGTACATTCGAATTTCTTGAAAGTTCTGGAGGGAGAATGTTCTAGAAGGTTCGCGAAAGTTCTGTGGCGATCCAAACAGTGTTCTAAAAATCTACGCGTGCGAAGCCGCGCGGGCACAGCTAGTAGAACTTTAAAATGAAATAAAACACATACAAATCGTGGTAGTGGCCATTGCCATGGTATTGGCTTTATTGAAAAGATAGTTTTATGCCATTAATGTTTAATTTTTCAAGCGATGTCTGTTATCTCGGCACCTACTCTGGCGAATTCGTTCGTTTGATACTCCCAGATATATTCCAAACACAACCCTTCTTCTTCTTCTTCTTCTTCTATAGCAACTTTTGCTTTGGTATGACCCTGGCGGTGGGCCTCGTCCCTAAGTCCTGAGAAGCACCCATTGGCTGTATGCTTTATTTACAGCTTGTGGTATTTTAGTTTAGATGATATGCCCTTTTGCTTTCCATATGCCGCTCAACCTATCCGAATGCGTCTCTCTGATTCTGATTTATTTTTAATATTCAATTGACTCATAGTCCTGAAAATCGCTTCATTCGTTTAATTCAATCTCTTCTACTTATAGGCTATTTCATCATTCAAAAAAATTAAGTTTTCCAAATAGTTTTTATTTGGCTTATAAAATATTTATAATTGATTGATGCGAGGACAAAACGTATCCTCTGTGTCTTATCATACTTGTAATTTTATTTGTTTGTGAATGACACATTAAGTGCATGCATCACTTAACATACCAAGATATCCGTTATAATAGATAATGGTAGTGTTCCCTCTGAGTCCAAAAATGCAAAATTTTATATCTACAAAATATAATACCTTTGATCTTTGTAACTGCACAGATTTTATTTAAATTAAATAATCTGTCTTATATAATAATATCACATAATCGAGTTTGTAAGGTTTCATCGGCTTATATGTTATTTTTGATACGTTGTGTATTATCCATATCGTATATTATCCGGAAAATGTTGTAATTTTCTAAATATTTCATTCATTTCGTCTGATAAATCGGACAAGAATAAACATTTGATTGCTTGATACACACACTTAATACAAATGAATTAGGATAATATGTAACAAGCTTCTCGGCTACTACCTACCTCGCTAAATATATAGAAACATCTGTTCCGAAGTAGGTAGATTTTTTTTACATTTTATTCCCTTAGATCGACATTTAATATTTATTTTGAAAGAAAGAAAGAAAAAGTAAAAAATCGAGAGCAAAAAATATTTTTAAAAAGTATCATGCGAGATGTAAGAAAAAAATTGAAATAAATGCTAACGATAGTTTAATATTTCTTATCAAAACAGCGTATTTTATATGGATCAACAGAAGCAATGGCAAGCTGAACTTAAAGTATAAGAAAAAAAATAAGAATAAATTGGAATGCAAGGAAGAAACACGAAAGAACGCAATTTGGTAAAAAAAAAAGTGACAAGCAGGGCTAACAAATCTATAAAATGTGATAGAATAATTAAAATAAAATGAATATATAATCACAATAAAATTAAATAATAAAATAACCACAAATAACAATCTATAAAATACGGTGGTCAAAAAAATAAGTAAAAATAATCACGGTAAAGAGAACAATCTAGAATACAACTACGTAACAGATAAGAGTAACAAGCAAAGTGAGATAATTACAATATGTGAGAATGAAGTGAATATGGCCGTTTTACAGCTTATATCTTACAACATGCTGTAGGAAATAAGCTGTAAAAGATTGTATCGGTACACAATATATAGCAAGCAGGGGTAATAAATTTAAAAAATATATGAATTAAAAAATGGAAAATATGCACACTATCAGTTTCAGGTTTATCAAGAGTTAAAAATTAGAGCTTATTTGCACTAGCGTATTCGTTTATTTCCCGATACTAGATCACCAAAGACCGCTTAGTTCGTTTAATAAGATTTGTAACTTCGATCTATGGCAGATCTGTTCATCTAATACTCATTCTATTACTATCATCATCATGCATTACTATTCTTATTCATAAAAAAAATCAATTTACCCAATCTTTAATTCGATAATAATCCCCAGATTTATGACCCTTTAAAACAATTTCGCGTAATCAGATCAAAAGTTGATTGGACGGCTTCTTAATATAGCCATTGCTTCATCGATAACATTTTTTTAGTTGTTATATTTATAATTAACCTTAGATAGATTATACAGTAACTTCTATTTCATGGGAAAATTTATAAACTTCTCAACTTTGCCCTTCTAGTACTAACAATATAATATTTGTATTATAAAAAATATAGAAAATTAAATAATAAAAAACGATTGCTTCTTCAAGAATAGCAAAATAATTTTGTGGCGACATTATTAATATAATTAATAAAAGTGAACTTTGTTTTCACTACTTTTGTATTGAAAAATATCAACATGTTTCAGAGCCCAATACAATTGTGTCTTGGCGATGGGGCCATGGGCTCTGAAACATGTTGATATTTTTCAATACAAAAATGGTGAAAACAATGTTCATTTTTATTAATTATATAAAAAACAATTAGCTTATGACGCAATAATTTTATTTGAAATTTGCTAAACACTAACTAATTGAGAATACTCAAGATACACACTGAACACTAACTATATAATTTAGTATACATTATACCTCGCAAATATCGAACTTTTTACAAGTTTTAAAATCTTAATGTTGTTGAAACGCGTGGGACCATATACACATTTTCAATAAGTTATGTGTTACTTATTAAATTGGAAATTAACTGTCCTAAAATATTGATTAGGTGTATATATTTTCATTTTAATGATATCATCATATGCCTTCAATATTATAGTGTTTTACATAGGCCTCTCAATTTCTTTCGTGTCTTGTGCCAGACGTCCATATGACTTGTACTACAATGTCCGAATTTGGCTCCCCGGAAATAGGTATATTGATATTACTAAACATTAATGTACTCTATTTGTAATGAAATGCGAACTTTGAGTGTTAATTGTTATCTGGGTACAGCAGGAAATCACTAATCTGTAATATTATTGATAACACTATCAGTTCGTAGAGATAGGAATGTTTCATCCCTGGCTGATAGGTTAGTTTGCCAAATGCGCGTTGCATTTTAATAAAATCACACCCATCAATTGAGTTATTGGCAGAATAAAGGTTTGGAAATTTCTGTAATAATTAGAAAGTAGCTTGTTGGTCTCTCTCGCCTAGGTTCGGTGGTTCGAGCCCCATTCCGGGAGATCAACAAGTTAGTCCTATTTCCAAAGAACAAGCATTCAGTTTAGTTTGAAAATTGTAAGAATATTGATGCGACATGTGTTCCATGTTCGCATTTCTATTTATAAAAAAAAAAAAAACAGCACGTTTACCAATGGTCGAGGATATCTTTATTCGTAGTGATAATGTTTATTGACAATGATAATGTTTTATAAATGCACGAGTTAGTAATATTTGTTAGGATAATGAAAACTTCAGTCATAACACTATCCACTACGCGAGTAGCATTCCTGCTTTGACGTTGGTTTTCAGTTACATTTCTCACTTTTCGCCTGGCCTTTCTTAGTCCACTATGTTCCTCAGCTATGTTTTGAAGTATTCGACTTTTGCAAAAAATAAGTCAGAAATATTGAGAAGAAAAATGCATACTTTGATATTGTATAACTCCATAACTATTGATATGGTCATGGTTGCTTGAACATTTTAGACTCATAACATAGTCAGGAATGTACCGGACAAGTTTCTGCTGCTAGCCCTGGTACACCCTGTATACGTACGACTATTTATTCTGAAAAGTTAGACGAGCAAAGTGAATTAAATTACGGACGAATATTCCTTCTTACCTTGCATTGGGGAGATTCAAGTCCATTCAACTGACGACAAAGCATAAATGATCAACGGACTCCTATTTGATGTTTGACGTACAATTAGCATACTGTGAGGCTTGATATAGCGTATCTACGGGACATGGTGTGCATATGGATGGATTACGAGAGCTAAGAGTTATCTTGTGTGTAGACGAGAATCTCCTAGAAATCTCTTCCGTGCACACGGAACTGTGATCTGTCTAAATGTGTTTTAATTAGTGTCAGTATAGTGCTTTATAAGAATAAAATTTAGTGATTCAACGAATACAAATACGAATATTCGTATTCGCCGAATAGTAGATAGATATTTACCGAATATTCTTATTCGCCGAATATCATCACGAATATTAAAAACCAACTATTTATAACTGAACGCAACGCAAATTATGGTTTGGCTGTGCACCGTGTATCCGAACACCTACGCGCTCTATTATCAGGGATTCCCCTATCATTGAACGAATGAATTTGTTGAGTTCTCAAGTTGTCAATTGTTACTTGTTTCACAGCATAACATGACTTCTTTCATATAGTATATTAATAAGATTAGGTGCTCATTTCATGTAGTTTTTATTTTGTAATACGTATTGTTCGTTCAATTTTATTTCCATTGTGTGTAAAAGTGTTAACTCTTATAAAATAATTTCAAAATAAGTCGAATAACATGACCTCTCGTAAGCTTGAAAAGGTGATATTTATTTTCGACCGCTGTGCGAAAGATATGTTGTGCTTTTTGAGCAAAAATTTGCTAGTGGTAAATTTAATTATTAAATCTGTTAGTAAAAAAGAACAGTGGTATATTATTTATTACCTTTATTATTCGTATTCGCCGAATTCGTGTTCGTGAAAGTAAATGTAAATTCGTTGCATCACTAATAAAATTCATCAATCGAATGTACATACGTTTCTCTCACATACTTGTACGAATTATACCTTTTGTAGGTATGTCTGTCTGAATTTTTATTTAATTACATTATGTTGGTGTTATCGTCATCGTAAAGATCTGGACTTATCGCACTCGTTTAACCTCACGTAAGAAGCGTGCAGGTGGCATGTCGTGATGTGTGTTACGATTTGATGCCGGGTCGTGATTCTCCACCAGGGCGATAAAAAGTGCGATAGACTCGATTATCTCAAGAAAAAGTATTGTTTTTCTCTTTGTTCGCTTTCGCGGCAAATGCTGGCAAACCGAAGAGGTTTTCATCGTGATTTATTCGGTTTGCTTTAGAGGATTGACCCCACATGTTCAAGCGCTTTCAGGTTCGCCCCACATATTTTTTTTTAGTGCCAATTAAGAAATGTTGAAAACAGGATAAAAAATATTAAGCGAAGACAGATATTTCATCACTTTATATTATGAATGCAAGCTTCACTATTGACGTAAAGCTTGATTTAATAATGTCTTTAGCTAGACCAACAACATACTTTGTAGCTGCAATGAAGAATATTGCATCCGTCATTTGGTACTAAAAAACTGACTGGAGAATTGTCTGTTTTCACTGCATTACCGTTAGCATAATTTAAGATATTTCTTATGTCGACCCTTTGCTTAGGAATCATTTTGTTATAACGACATTTTTTGATTCAATATTTTTATTTTAGATGCACGTGTTAGTATTGTTATTCTCGATGCAATGGTTTTTAAACAAACGTCATTTTATTGTGATAGAGCATTTGGTCCGGGCAGGTTTTAACTAGGGATGCATCGATATGCACTTCTGCCGATACGATACCGATATTTATAAAAAAGTATCGACAATACCGATACCGATGCGGACAGTGAAGATTTCAAAAGGTGTAAAGAGTTGTGGGTTCAGATTATACAGACGAAATTACTTGTATAATATTTATTTAGAATGTTTACTTTATAACGAAATTTTAAAAATTGTGATTTAATTTGGAATAATTAAAGAGTAGCTTGCAGCTTGTTGGTCTCGCCTAGGTATGGTGGTTCAAGCCCCATTCCAGGACACCAGCAATTTAGTCATATTTTCATAGCACAGGCTTTCGGCTTAGTTTGAGAATAGTAAGGATATTGATGCGACGCGTATTCCATGTTCGCATCCTATTTGTTTTTAAATAAAACAAATTAGAAATTAATAATTAAAGTTCACATTTATTATATTTTTATTCAGGAAACACAACATCCTTAAATTATTCGGTGAAAGCCGATTTCGTACGTCTGTTTGGATGAGACCTGCCGTTCGTATGCCTTTCAGCACTCATTGGGAAACTGAAATATTTTTTTGTTTTTTTTTTTCCAATTTGGATATAGTACACCATGGCGTGAGAAAACGAGAGGATTCTTTTGATTCATTGAGTGATCTCAGATATATCTCTAGTTCTTATTTGAGAGAATCATTGCTCAAAAGAGAGAGAGGCTCATCGTCTTCAGCCTCCCTATGTATCGGCATATCGGGAAATCAATATCGCCGATTCCGATACATCGGAAAACCCACGATATCGCCGATATATCGGTATCGGATGTTTTTACGTTCGCGGTAATCATATTTTCCTCGGGATCCCATAGTGCAACTGAATTTGGAATGGTTGGCATCCAATATATGCACATTTATATCTGGGTATTTTATATGTTTTCCGCAGGTCCTAAATTATGCAAAATTTGGCTTAAATTATGATGCTGTATTGAACAGAGAATAGACAGACAGACATATAATCGGTTTTATATTTGGATGACTTATGATTGACTGTATGGGTGACTTATAGTTGTCCAACTTTGATTGATTGAGACTTTTTAATATATTTTAAATATTGCAAAAGACAAATTAAATATTTTAATATACAATGTACAGGTTGTCCCATAGTTAATAGCAAAATCTTTACAGGTAGATTCCCACCTTGATAATGAGTCAAAAATGTTCAAGCGACCATGACCTAACATCAATATCAAAGTTTGCAACAATAGCTCGTTTCGTTCTACAATGAAATTCGCACGAAAATGTAGCGAAATTTAATCAATTCTCAGTTTTGTGCTTTTTTTCATTTCGCGATAAAATGAATACAATACATACAAGTGTCACATGTCTAGCTTTACCGAATCGATGTAATCTGGCTTCACTGTGCGATGTCTGTAATAGCTGTATTCATTGGTGCGCACCAGTAGTGCAGTGGGCGCATATGAGAAATCCGAAACACATTAAGAATGATTCGTATTTCACTGAAATTGGTATGTTTGGTGATGAAACAAACTAGTAGAGCCCGTTCAGACGGGAAATAGTTCTCCCAGACTTAACGGCTACTACATATTCGGCCGTATTCTGAATATAGCAACGTTCCTATTTCTGTATCTTGACTCTGAATGGTCTAAAACTTCAATATGATCAATAATCAATATAATCTAAACTACTCGTCCAAACAATGTTGTGTAAAAGGCAACTCTTATCTACATAAAATTTTCCTGACGATAAGCAAATTTATTTTGATAAGAATTTAATATTTCCTACTTAAATTACCCCTAACAGATTATAATTAATTTTAAATATATATTTATTTCATATTTTATCAATTTATGAATTAACCTTAACATATAGATATATGTCGTCGCGGATTTTTTTATATGCCTTTTTGAGTTGTACAACTTCTCTTTCGTTGTAAAAAAAAGGTCACCACGAAAATTTTAACTGGATAATATACATATAGCCTATATGCATGTCGGTTCCTAAGGAATAAGTATTTATCTATTTATAAAAAAGGAAAAAAAATAAAAGTACTATAAAGAAATTACGGACGTTACACGAAGTTACGACGGACGGACGGACGGACAGACAACGAAATTATTATAATTGGGATTTTATTCATTCTAAAATAAATAATTATTTTATTGCGTTACGCAAATTATCTAAATATTATTTTCCTTTCTCATGTTATTTGTGATCTTTCAATATAGTCTGTGGAATTTGAATTTTATAATTTATATAATTTTTGTTTAATCAACTCCACGTTTATTAAGAATCGTATCTTTATTTTATTATCTTTGCGTAATAAAAAAATTGTTTTTACATATATTAAATATTTATAAATAGTATTTGGATGATAAAAAACTTTTACATAGAATGTACGTTTGTTGTTTGATTTTAATTGATTTGGTAATCTGTACATGAAAATATTGCCTTAATTTACAATAAATAATTAAACAACTTCCTTCAGATGGCACGTGTCACCGATAAATTAATTTATTAATATTTAGATTATTACTCCCTTTACTCGTGGCGTCTGCTTGCTTGCCGTCAACAAAAACTTTGGATCGATTTTTGATCCTTTTCCCGTGATCCAATCGAGCTGAAACTTGGCAAGTAGACTCGTGGCGACGATCAAGAAGATCTATCAAATTTTCAAATTTACAGTACAAAAGTAAAAAAAATTAATGATTATAGTATAATTTCGGATTTTTAGTAATTTTATTGGTTTTTTCAAATAGGAATCATTAGAAAAGTTTGATTACGGCGGCCCGATAACGTCGCGGAATATTTTCTAAATTTGAATTACTCCGTCGAATGTCGAAAATCTAAATTGACTGACAAATCTTTTTAGAATTTAATCTTCAAAGCATGAAGTGTCTTATCAAAGCTCAAAACATCTGACATTTTAGAAATATATTAAATTACTGTAAGTTTAGTGTTATGTTATATGTTTTAATTCGTCTTTAATTGTTGTTATATTTTACAAAGAAAGGGAGTATAATAAAAACTTGTTTTTGATGGATACTTTTTTTTAAGAATATACAAGGCCCATTATTGGATTATTTAAAAGCAAGCTTCAAAAATGTATATTACCGTGGATAACGTTGAGCCTTCTTTTTTTGGTTTTAGTAAAGCACTAGTTAAAACTCGTCAAAAATGACGTACTTTTATTATATTAGTATTATAGTATTATGTATTTTGTTTAATAATTTATACCAATGACATTTAAGATGTAGTAATCGATGCACTTATTAGTTTTTATTTTCATTAATATGAAATATGGTTACAATTAAAACAATTAACTTTGTTTCAACCGCTAATTTTATTTTTGATACAATAGTGAAGCTAATCGCCTATGCCTAAAAGATGCAGACTGGTTATTGCATTAACTACCTGATCATAAATACTATATATAAACCAGGGGCGTGCAGTGAGAACAAGAAGCATGACTTTTATTTTAAAATATATTTGGGAAAAAAATGGAAAATAAATTAAATATATATATCTGGCAGAATATTAAAAAATATTAAAATCTGAATTATATGTTCACTATTGTGATAGGAAATATTACGTTATATATATATAATATATATATATTATAATATATATAAATATATATCTCTTATTTCGGTTTCTTTTCAAAATATATGCTTAGGAAAAAGTCACGCTTCTTGTTCTCACTGCACGCCCCTGTGCTTCCCACGTCGCGTTGTTACTTAATGACGGTGGCCAATATAAGTATGACAATATTTTGTTTTGCCATTCTCAAAAAATTTCTAAACCATTAATTTTATTGTATATTTTATTTATTCAAATAAAACGAATTGTGCTACAGATCGACCACAATCAAAAGACCATTCCCTAGCTTTGTCCGGTAAGAAGAAATCGGGGGAATGTTGCCCGGCAAGCCCGTATTACAAGCCTCAATATGATATTCCAGAAAATAAAAAATGTTTAATAAAAGGTTACATACTTATTAGAAAAACTTCTTTTGTGCTCATTTTTTGCAACGTAACAACACACATATTTTTTCCGCACATTTTTTTTAATGCAGTCTAGCTATAAGTGGATTATTACCTTTCACACCTGAAATGTTCTGCGAAACGAATTATAAATAATTATATCATCGCCAATGTTTAATATTCTCCTGTTTTCGAAATAACACATATTGCACCTGGATTAAACTCTAGACTTTTGCATGACCATTATTAGTTTTGTGGGTTTTTTATCTTGTCACTTATAAGCCATTAAACTTTATCAAACAATTATTATTAAGTCTCATGACCGCTTCTTTGCGATAACACTTTGACTGGCGAATGTGTGTACAGTGATCATCAGTGATCAGTGGTAATAAATGATCAAACGCTCTATGAAAAACTTCTGAAAAGTGTCACATTTAATATAATATTTTTATCCCAATTGTTAATAATTTAATCCGTCCTTTCGTCTGTCCGTCCACCCGTCGTAACTTCTATAATTACCATCACGCCGTTTCCCCGTGGGGGTAGGCAGAGAGGATAGAGCGCCGCACTCTTATGTCCCGACGTACAACTCTCGCCTCATCCACATTCATACATCTTCGCATGCAAGCTCGCCGGTTGTTGAGGCAACTTAACAATAATAAATAATAATAGTTGGATCATTTATATAGCGCCGTTTTCGTGAGTACTCACCTCAAGGGCGCTTCACACAAAACAACTAACTGACTAAAAATACTTATTTACTATTACATATGTACTTATTCACTAGATGACATGCAAAATATGTAAAACTGTAATAGTTGGGAGTGTTAAAAAGAATCAGGTATATTCGCGGGGTGCATATTAGGAGTGGGAAACATTACGTAGTGTTGTAACGGTCTGATTCCATAGGTTTTTATATGATTGTCTAAACAAATGCATCTTTAGTTGTTTTTTGAACTGTGGTAAGCTGTATGTTTGTCTCAATTTATTAGTTAGGTTACTCCACAAATTACAGCCACCGTGAAAGCACGGTCACCGAAATTGGTTTTGTGGACGCAATTTACTTCAACTAACCTATTTGTATTAGATTAAACAAGTTTAACGATTTTTTTATTAACAGTTAATCGTGTGCCCAGTACCCAGTGAAGCGGTGTTATCCACGGTGAATTATTATTGCATGGTTTGGAGTAGTTATAAAAGCGAATAATATTCCCAAAAAAAAAATTTTGGGAATCCATATCGATAATGGACTATATTCGGTAGTTTTTTTTTTTCGAAGCATACAGAAATCACAAATATACTCCACACATAAGATAAAACCACAGATATAAATCATGGAATTCCAAATTCGGCCACAACATTTGTGTTTCACACTTGAAGTGGAATTTCCCAAATGTTCCTACACACAATATTTACATTGTACGAAGTGTAATTAAAGTAATGACCGACTGTCTACTAAAATGACGACTAATGTGAAGTTATTTAATGTAAGCATAATTTTCGTGGAATTCGGATTTCTAATTCTCATTAACCTGCGATGGATGAGCAAACCACACGTGAAGCTAATTGGGGTATTCCAATTTGTTTTCTATGTGGCTAATGGCATTTTTAAATGTCATTTAATCGCGGCTCGTGTAAAATTCCTTGTTTTAGTGACTTTATTTAATAATAATCATATACGTACCTGAGTGGATTACAGGCATTTTCCTACTGTACAGGGTGTCTCATAGTTGGCAGCAAAAACTTCAGGAGCGTCTTCATCATTCATTTTTAAATAACCTTTCCATCGTCAGAGTGTTGTATAACTGACAAAATATCAGAATGATATGTTTCTTGTTTTTCTAAATTATTTTAAATATTATTACTGAAGTTCTTGATTACTCTCAATTATTGGAAAAAAATAGAATTGGGCTAGTAGTTAAATTTAATTGATTATATTATTAATAATATTTAATTAATTTGCCGTGCGTTCAGTTATAAATAGTTTGTTTTTAATATTCGTGATGATATTCGGCGAATACGAATATTCGGTAAATATCCTCTATTCGGCGAATACGAATATTCGTATACGTTGCATGACTAATTATTATATTTACATGACTGTTCTACTTAATGTTTTCGTGGATAGCCTAACAGAACAGAGCTTTAATTTTTCAAAGGTTGGCCATACCTGTGCAGACTGGCTTTGCGTACGCCTCAATAACAACATTTTTCATAACATGCTAATATTTCACTATATTGCGTAAGATTTTTCCGATTGTATTTTTACGGTCTGCAACAAAATTACTTTGTTACTCGCGTCCTCAATAAAATTAAATTACATTTTTAATTGCACCTGCGAAAACCCGAAAACACTAGCATTACGGTGTTACTCGCGTCCTCAATAAAATTAAATTACATTTTTAATTGCACCTGCGAAAACCCGAAAACACTAGCATTACGGTGTTACTCGCGTCCTCAATAAAATTAAATTACATTTTTAATTGCACCTGCGAAAACCCGAAAACACTAGCATTAATAATGCATTCATCAGAAATGTGTTCTAGTTTCTAAAAAAAAATCTATCTAGAAACGTACGCGTATTTCGCATATAGGTACATGTTTCAAAGTATAAAAATTTACAGACATAAACTAACCCGTTATTAAGGAAAGGGGTTGGGTCACAGCGGAAGTACGCCCCCCTCGTGTTTAAGATACATTCGCAGTTCAAGTATATATTCTTGCGTAATTATTAATCCCCCAGTAAACTTAACGCATTTTTTTTACAACAGACTACACTAAGTCTAAGTAAAAACGTGTTCTTGTAATAAAGCACGACACATTTACTATGACATTATAATTTTTAAAGGTATTTTATTATGGATCTTTGGATAATTGTTTCAACATTTACAAGCTCGTGGTAATTTTTTAAACAAGGCGAACGTATTAGAACCAGCCGTGACACCGGGTTGTGTACCAAGAACTTTACGTTACTTCATGTCTATATATTTGTTTGTCTGGTTGAAATTTACTAAATCATCGCCACTGAATTTTGCATGGACTGGAATGTTATGAATGAATATTTTTCTATTATTACTTATTTTCCTGTTATTATTAATTATTTTGCTATTATCGATGAAATTAATAAAATAGTATTCACTCACGTAATGAACAATTTGATGACGACATTTTAATGAGATATGGTCTCTTGTCCATAGTTCATATACCCTACTGTATAGTATTTATTACACAAAATTGATAAAAGTTGTTGTTCGCTCCGAAACATATTTTGTTTATAATATGACACGTTTCCGAGTAACGCTGTAGCGAGTTTCATCATCTTAAAATTGTATCCTGGTCGTATAAATAAACGAAATGACTTCGTAAGTTTTCTTGTCAAGGCAGTCTTTAGTCTTTTCGATCATACCCTTTTTTTCAAAACTTTTTTACCGACCTATATTCACACGTACGTAGCGAATTCGTGCAAATAAAGATACTGATGATACACATGCTCATTAGTGGCACGTGAGTATGCGCAGTATTAGAACTTCTTAAGCCATTGCTATTTAGTATCATGTGTGTACGCACATTGCTAGTAATGAGCATGCTCATTACGAGCATGCTAATGTCATTCACCACGTATCTTTTGAGCACTGTGAACAGGCTAGCTTATGAGCATGCTAATGTCATTCGCGGCTAGTATCGATTATCGATGCGATCTTCTCTGTCCGCAACAGATGAAACAAATATGGCGCGTTGGGGAAATGACAAAACTTCACTTTTCGTGACTTATTATAGGAATCACGAATGTCTGTGGAATTCTCGGTCACCGCTATGTAAAAATAGTAAAGCAAGAAAGACAAGAAATAATGTTTATGATACCTTATTAAAAGACATGAATAATTCAAATCTTACAATAAAAATTGTAAAAACTAAAATCAAAAATGTGCGAATGAAAACTCGGGAACTATTTTGATTTATTGGTTCACTTGAATTTCCTGTTTCAGTTTGCAAAGTTTCCATTTTGAACAAGAGCGTCTCTATTCTGTGACAAGAGCATGCCAGTAATATGCATGTATGTTTGATTGTTAGCTTTGAACATGCTCATTCATGAGCATGATTAACATAAGCATGCTAATAACGAGCAAGTGTGTACAGTTGTTAGAGCATGCTAGTAAAATAGTAAAATAAGCATATGTAATCAGTACTTAAATTATAGTGCATTTCGGTTCAACGATTATACATAGCTGTAATCGTCGCGGCGTCGCGTGCCGTCTACGAAGTAACTAAGTACCTACCTACACGGGTGGCTCGCGTTGGAGTGGGCACACTGCTTAAATATGTATGGGATTGAAATTGGTGTCGCGGGTTATCTTAATGAACCCGAAACTTGGTTTAGGTCAAATAATTTAGTTAATTTTTCCCAATTTCCCGATGACCATTGCGGTTTATATGAACGGACACGACCGACGATCTGACAAACATAAAATAATCCCTCGGAACAGGCGGCATTTCGTTTATTTGGTATCAAAGTAAAATGAATTGTTATCAATAGTCTTATTTGCTTTGTTGAAGTCTTAGTTCATGGCCGCAAGTCGCCGTATGCATGAAGTCATTAAATAAAACATTACGCACGTTCTCGTACTAGGGCCCGGTTGTACCAAGTTGGATTAAAGTGAAAGTTCGTCTAATGCGTAGATTTTACGGAAGCACGGTGGTGGATTGGTGGAGAAGCAAAAATCTGCGCTGTAATCCAACTCGATACAACCGTGCCTAAGTACTTTATGTGGAACATTTTGCTATAAATCAATGAAATTGTACATATTTTTATAAAACGAATCAGCTAACCATTAGGCAAAGGTAGGCAGGCGACATAGAACTCCATATTCTTCTATCCTGGCACACCACTTGTGCTTCTTTCACCACATTCATTCATCTTCTCGTGAAACTTTAACAGCTCCAATATTTGGTTTATCTGATCATGGCAGTGATCGTCAGCATACATATTTATATGCTGGTCATTTGTTCTATCTATACAGGGTGTCTCATAGCTAGTAGCAAAATCTTTACTGGTGGATTCCTGCCTTGTTAGTTAGTCGAAAATGTTCAAGCAACCATGACCTAATATCGATAGTTATGCAGATATGCGATATCACATTTTGCATTTTTTTCAATACTTTGACTTATTTTTTGTAACAGTAGCTTATACAGATTATGAAAAATTCTTTCACTTTAATGCGAGTCGAATAAAATAATTAAAACCTTGCAAAAATCGAAAATAGATTTTTTTACAAGATTTTTAGTATAATGATAGTTCAACAGTTTGCAAAAAATACGCCACAAGTATTGAAAAAAACTGTGATAGTGCATATCTCAATAACTATTTGTCGCTTGAACATTTTCGATTCATTATCAAGACAGGAATCCGAATGTAAAGTTTTTGTACTACCTGTGAGACACTATATACCTAGCCATGTTTTTTTAATGCAACTTAACTCTATACAATCAATTTTTTCTGTGACATAAATTGTTGATTTTCATTCAATTAATAGATCAGTGCACATTTTGAAGGTTTATGTAAAACCTTCACAGTCCAACAGATGTCGTTTTTTTAGTATCTGACCTCTATTTGCATCGGATATTTATATACTGTTGTCAAAAAAGTCTTTGCATTATCCTAAAAAAATTCATTCCTCAAATCATTTCCTACGAAAAAACATAAACACTACACTTGGAAAATGCTTTATCTATCTGAGTTTCCCTTCGCAATTTAAAATGGTCGCTTTGTATCTTTGGACATGCGTCACGCATGGAAATTTTTCAGCTGAGATTATCAATAAAGAGAGCGACCCCAGCCGGAGTTATTGATCTGCTTACACAGCTGCATGTTATCATTGACTCAATTCAATTCACTATACCTGAAAGTAATTTGACTTTTACTTACTCATTTTTTTGTACCTGTGTTACATGTTATCTGCCAAAATCTCCCGAATTCACATGTCATAATATCCACCGTGCGTGTTCAGTGTACAAACCGTCATGCGCATGCAAAAGTGTGGTGATACTTGAGCGTGTGGTAGGCCCACAAGTCCGGATATGTCGAGCCATTTCATTCAGAAACCTATGCATGTACCATGCAGACATATACTATACTTAGACTATAGCTAGAGCGCATTCGAAAGAATGTGCGCAAAAAATATGTGTGTTGTTACAATGCAAAAAATGAACACAAAAGAAGTTTTTATAATAAGTATGTAACCTTTTTTAAACTAAAAAATATATATTGATTTGGAATATCATATTGAGGCAAGTAAAACGGGCTTGCCAGGCAACTTTCCCCCGCTTTCTTCTTACCGGACAAAGCTAGGGAATGGTCTTTTGATCGTGGTCGACCTATAATGGTTCTCTTTATATCTATCCCCGTATACCAGTCAAACTGTTGATTTTTTCGAAAATATTTTCACAGAAATGTGGAGGAACTTTGACTCCGAGGAAATTCATAACCTCCAGAGACGGCCTTGCGTTTTTATGCATTTTTCATATCTATGTACGTCTACTCGCAGTGTCAGGTACCACAGAACCAAACGTAGGTATTGAATGGTGACTTCTAAAAAATCCGCTGTGAGACTGTTTATCTCTCTGAATATCGCATTATAATTCGCGTTGCAGTTCAACTATAAGTTGATGGGGATTTTCCACGAGACTCGAGTGTAATATTCAATTTCATAAAGCCTGCGATATTTTAAATTATCTTCAGTAAATTTTAAATGGTAGGGATTTACAAAGTAACTTTAAATCCGTTAAGAACACTAAGGGCCGGTTGTTTCAAGTTGGATTAAAGTAAGCGTTGTTTTAAAGCATAGATTTTTAAGTTCTCCACCAATCAGACGATCCGTTTTCGTAAAAATCTATGCTTTAATCGACCGCTTACTTTGATCGAACTTGAAACAACCGGGCCTAATGGCGTTACTTCGAATTACGAGTACTTAAGGCGGACGTCTGGTATTTAAGACACAATACGCTGATTTAAATAGCTAAATATTGATTGATAACTGATTGATAAAACTAAATGAACGATTATAAAATATTTTTTATCAATAAGATAATCGTTTACTTGGTAATATTATTGGAAAAAAAATCGCGGCGCACGTCTAATTCAGTTGTATAAAGCCCACAATTTTCTTCAGTTCTGAAACATCGTTGGCTTGGTTTTTATTAGACGGATTAAATATTTTAGTTAGTATCGCTGTAGAAAGACATATCGCTCATGATAAAACAATACCTCGTAAGCCACTTAATACAGATTTTACAGGGGAGGTAAAAAACTGCATTATACCTAGATTCTTTATAATAAATAAAATGCGATGAATTGCTTTAATAAAATAAGTTTTTGCCTGATTACATATCCTCACATTTTAAAGACGAATATATAAAATACTTGATTTTGACATACGTATGATGTACGAGGTATTATTGTTTTATCATGAGCGATATGTATTTTGATGTCCTACAAAATGTAAGAAATGCTGTGAGAAAAAGTGGTGAATTTCGCTCCCATCGCCAGACGATCATAGCGAAGCGAGGACTGTCTATTATAAATTGAAAATATGCACATGATTTCATTACCACGTACGAGAACAAGGTTTCCTCCCCTTATCTTTGATCGTGTCTATAGTAATCAATCTATATTTATGTATAAAGTAACTATGTTTTTAAATAAACTATTTTAAATTAATGCGACTCAATCTTTGTATTTAAATGGCCCAGCGTATCTTAATTAGCTTACTTACCATCACGCCGTTTCCCCGTGGGGGTAGGCAGAGAGGATAGAGCGCCATACTCTTCTGTCTACATTCATACATCTTCGCATGCAAGCTCGACGGTTGTTCAGGCTTCTCACAGGACCATCTTCCAGTATCTGGTTAATCTGGTCATGCCACGTCTTCCGTGGTCGCCCTCTCTTTCTGGCGCCGTCAACACTTGCATCATATATCTTTCTCACCATTCTTTCCTCATTCATTCGCTCAGCATGCCCAAACCACCTGAGCGACCCTATTTTTATTCTATGCATTATGCTACGATCAGCTTTACATTCATTCCTAATATCTTCATTCTTTACTCTATCATACATGGATTAATTCTTAATTAGCAAAATATCTAAATATTAAGATATTTTGCTAATTAAGATACGTGGCTATCAATGCCGCGCGGTGCGACTGCTATTAAGCGCTCTATAATTAGAGACCCCTCTGTTGATTTCCCTCCAATATCAGTAATTTATTAAGAATAAAAATCTCAATCTCATAAGCAACAGTCCGTCCAATCAATAAAGTTGCTCCCGCTGATGATTTTTTATGACATACATTTTGCAGAAGATAGCGCGCCGGTTTCTTGTTGTCAAAACAACATATTTTTTTATCAAAACGACATTCAATGAATGTACATTCAGTGCAATGTAATATACACCTTCTCATCTAGATTATTTCATAGAGAGAATGTGATTAGCATTAGATATCGAAATGGTTTTTTCATTATAACTCTCAGTAGGGTTTTTTGTGCTTTATCCACTAGCTTTATAAGTACCACCCCACCCTAATATTCCGAATCCTAAGATAGAGTAACAAAGCGCATAGTATATTTGTTTTAAGAAATTTATGTTAAATATGCTACGTACAGAAATGAAAATATGCATTAGCTTCCTGATTTTGTTTGTTATAAGTTCGGTGTGTTTATTCCACTTAAGGAATTGGTCCACAATATTAACATTGTTGTTGTTGTTGTAGCCAGGCCTCGTGATCGAGGATCCCCTCGCCATTCTGATGCTAATGCCGATTACTGATTAGGTACTAAATAGGGTGACATTGCTTCAATTTTATTTTGTATTGCCTAAATTTTACTTTCAAAGCGACACCACACACTCGCATTAAAAACTTTACACGAGCAGTTGATTTCTGTTTTTTAAAAGATAAAACATTATTTCCAATTATTCTTGTTTATATTATATGTACTTATTAACTTCACCTTATTTTTCTTTTTACGTAATTCTAAGATATCATTTGTCGTTTGTTTTTGCTATTTTTTTTAATTCAAATTTAATAAAATAGGAATTAAATCATCAGTAAGATCGTCGTCCCATCGTGACAGTAATATTTCAACAGGTTTTCAAAGATTAGTTCGCGTGATCAACCAATTGATACAAAATCTAGAATACAATTTTTTTTTTTTTTTTATTTATGGTACAAATATAGTTCTTATATATAACATATCAGATTAAACATTTTTTTTAAACACTTAGTAGTAGTCATGTAGACCTCATCAGTGAAGAGAAGCTCTTGAGTCTGATGAGGGAGTCACAGTTTTTATTCCTTGTTATAATATATAGGTACATAGTGTATACAAGTTATTTATTAATACAGTAAAAAGGTAAATTGATAATGAAAGTATAGGAGTTATTTTTAAAAAAGCTATAAGTTTAAATGATTTATGAATTAAAGTTTGATTTTAAGAAAATTTTAATTTTTTTTTATTTGTTCTGAGAGGTTACTGATGCATCGTATCTCGATAGGTAAGTTATTATAGTAATTAATGGCTTTATAAATATAGTGATGCTGCATTTGGGTTGTTTTACATTTAGGCATTATGAATTGGTTTCCATTTCTCATAAGTTTGAAACATTCCTGGTTTTCTGTAAGGTTTTTTTCTTTACATATTTTCAATATGGAAACTTGCTTGAAAATATCATCTACGTATCAAAACTTACGTGGAGTTTTGATAAGCAAATTGTTGCTTCGCTACAAATGAAAGATTTTTATCAGCGCAGGGCGTCAGAAAGACTTCAGACAACACCGCGAGGTGTAAAAAATGCGTGATGGGTGACATTAGAAGAGACCTTTAATGACGAACCGAATATACACCTACGACGTAGAAAGAGACCTCGAGGCTGGCCAAACCCGCGGTGGATTGACGAGATTCAATATATCGAAACAGCCCGGCAGCGAGGCGCCAGGAACATGGTCAAGAAATCCTCAACCCTCAGGAGACTGGCATGGCCTGATGACGAGAAGATTAAATTATCGCAATGATTTTTCAAGTGCATTTTTATTGAGTCAATTCGCTACTTGCGGTTGTACTGTTACGTAAAGTTACCGAGTCAGTGCCAAGAATACGTCTTTGGAACGTCACTTACCCAGTTTTACTAGAGAGTCGTGTTTTCTGTATTTATTTTCACCTGTGCATGCCACGTTGCTCTCCAAATGGATGATACCTGTTCCGAGTTGTTGATTTATTTTAGTTTAGGTTTCCTTTCGCCTTTCATCGATGTATCTTTGTTCTTAATCGGATGGTATTTTGCTTCCGGTTTTGATAAGTCACGCTAGATGGTGATGCGTCGAGATGACGGAGATAATTTCGGTTCAGCTTCATTCCGTCTCGTTCAAGACGGGCTATTTTGGCCGTGATACTTGGCTTGCACGTGACGCCTTGTAGATAATGTCGCGTTCCTAGTGCCCCGTCTGAATGATGCAATTGAAATTTCTGAAAATAATTTTAATCAATCTTCTTTTATTCTGTTATCAATTTCTTGCGTTTCGCTTTTATTTAGTAGGTCGACTAAATATAATTAAGAAATGTTGTATTTAAGACATTTATACGTACTATGTTTTTGTGGTTTACACCTTTTCAAGGTTGTTGTGGATGAATAAATTATTATAAAACTACGAGGAAATGAAGGTACTATGCAGTGATTACAACCAAGGACCTTATGAGATCGCTAAAGAAAAAGATTTTTAAAAGTTTATTCATTTTTATAGAAAGAATGTAAAAAACAACTTTTATTTATTAATTGAAAGATTTGGCAGATACTTCGTGGTGCAACATTATAATTTAAAATATGTTTAATTTTACTTTATAATACACACACAATATGAGTCAATAAATTACTACTATAGTTTCGAGACGAGCAGTCCCTCTCATCATTAGGTACAGATATTAACTATACCTGATGATGAGATGAACTGCTCCTCTCGAAACTATAGTTTTAATTTTGGACAAAGAATCTATACCTATTTTGCAACAAACTACATCATTCTTCCTCCAACCTTCAAAAATGTTGAAAAGATTGAAGATTTAAAAAAAAAAGATAAAATTAAAATGAGTATTAAAAACGACTTAGAAATTTAAAGATAGAAAATAAATAGGTATAAACTAGTCCGCCTCAGCGTAAGAACCCCTAGTAAAGAGGAATAAGAACATAAATATCAACAATAACATGGTACATGCATACTATTATATCAAATATGTTAAATTGTATCTGAATAGAACTTAGTATTAATTTATTGACTCATATTGTGTGTGTGTGTTACAAAGTAAAATTAAACATATTTTAAATTTATTTATTCAATTCACTGAGTGAATTAAGAGGAATACTCAATATATATATATATATATATATATATATATAACTTTTATATTAGACGACATACGGTCCGTGGTGCAACTTAGCATGTTTCAACCTGACTCGCCCTCACAGGGTCTTCTCTGACCTCAGGGTCTCTCCAGCCAAATGCGATGCACCCATCCACCGTTGTGCACTCCAGGTCTTCTTCAGCCCCTGGTTGTACCCACTGTTATATCTATTAAGCGATCACTTTGACGCAAAATATGTCCGAAAAACTGCTAAAATATTGTGTTTACTACCGGACATATAGCTCGTGATTTGTCGCAAGATACGTAATATCCTTATTCAGCAGTACACTTCGAGGGCATCTTATTCATTTTAAACTGCTCTGTTGCGGAACGTCCGAGCCTCCGATACATACGCGAAGATTGGAAAGATAAAATTGAGAACCTACTAATTATTTTAGTTACCTAGCTGATGTCCCTAACTTTCTATAATCTCTGTAGTCGGTTCTTAGCAACTTTCTTGCTCAGTCACCAGATTCGCGATCTCGCCATATTGCTTTTCGGGAAGTTTGTGGTGACGCATTCGCACCATCCACAATCTGTACTTTGGTTTTAGATCGATTTATTCATAAGCGACCTCTATTTTTTTCTAAAATGGTTTCCAGGCATATTGGTGATAATATTCCCATAGATTATGGATGCTTCCTGCCATTATTTTAATAATTTCCTCGTGATGTATTCTGAGTAAGTGTTGAATTGCCGATCCTCCAGCGGCACTCTTGTCTTAAGCCCTTCCTAATATACGAGTGTGTTTTTTACCTGAAAGAATTAAAAAACACACGCAATTAAAGGTTATCGCACATCTGCAGTTTATCAAATGATGTAATATTGTACTGTAATATTATGCCCGTGAATACCTGCAAAGTTAGGTCCGATTTATTTTTCTTTCTAATATGTATTGACAAATAAGATTCGCCAAAAAGGGATAAATGTATAATACATATCGCTCATGATAAAATATATGATACATATCGCTCATGATAAAATATATGATACAAATCGCTCATGATAAAATATATGATACAAATCGCTCGTAAGCCACTTAATAGAGATTTTACAGGGGAGGCAAAAACTGCATAATACCTAGATTATTTACATTAAATAGAATACTACGAATTGCTCTAATGGAATAATTGTTTTTAAGATACAAGCTTTTGCTAGATTACGTATCCACACATTTTAAAGACAAATACACAAAAAAAAAAGATTTTGACAAAAGTGTGCTACACGAGGTGTTGTTTTATCATGAGCGATATATAATAAAGTACATAAAATGTGCGTCAGCCAGTCAGTAATGCAGTCACCTAAATGGGTAATATCGCTTACAGCTGTTGCGAAAAGGCATTGTTTTTCACTTTTGCTGGACTGACTTTGGGGTTCCAGAGTCGATCGTTCGCGGTCACGGGTGACCCGACTTTTGAGTCCCTTTTCCACGCGGGTCGACCCAGCATTGATCCGGGAATAATTGGCTACCGGAACACGGATACCGTCCGGTTAGTTCCACATTAGCCGAGTTGTGATCTCGCCGCGGGGCAGTTCCTCCGATTATTATTGTTTTGGCACGCGTTGGGCGAGTCGGGCGCGCAGTCTTGCTCCGGGAGTGAAGTGACCGTCGCCCTGTGATACATGTTGATCGCCATGGTGGATTTATTGGGCGAGTGGGGGTACACCCCTATCAACAAAATGAAGGAGGATGGCATCAAGCACTGGGAAATTCTTCTCTACGTACGTATTCATCTTAATACGGTACTATATTGACGCGTTTTATCCCTGCGTTATTTTATCGCGTAACTGTTATCACTCGCCATCAATCGGATGCGTGCTGCAGAGAGCAGACGCCCTTTACGCGACACGAGCTGTTCGCGTATCTAATTAACATCTCGATAACAGCCACTACTTGCCTATCATATAAAACACCTTAAATACTACAACACGTGAAATAAATTATTAAGAAATACGTTTCGTTTTGAATTACTTTATAAAATCCTAATGAAAGAAATTAATAATTAAAAGTAATAATCAGTTAAATTTGCTTTCGTGTATTTCTTTTGCATCTCGTTTTTCTTATTTCACTGATGTGCCCTTGCCGAGCGCCGTACAAAGTTGCAATTATTTTTTTAAAACGTCTTCATTTCGCGCGCTCAAGGTCTTGCATTTTGTTAATCGGAATGAATATTGGCAACGAATGCTCCATAGGAAACATGTATGAAAATCAAACTAGTGTATCTTATTTAAATATTATTTTACAGCATAAGTGCTGTGTTGTGTCTACTATTTAGTAAGCTGAACAATAAAACAATTTTCCTACGTTTACAAATGATACCGTTGCGACATGCTTATGTATTTTGATAGATACTAATGCAAGTTTTGCACTATAGTCATCTGTATTTATATCTATTGGTGCTTATATTCCAAATAAAATCTATTTATTGTTAATATTAACGTTATAACAGCCACTTGGGTAGGATATTTATTCATCATTCAAAAGTCCACAATTCCAAATATTCTCATTTCACCACTCTTGTCTCGCTTATATTTTTACCATGTGAAAAAGGCCGTAGTAGGTTTTTTTAAATAACAATTTACATTTATAAGTTATTCGTTAAAATCATATTCTGGATGCAAAAGTGTTAATGCGGTCGTGTTACAGAACTGAACACGTACGGACCACTTCCTCTTTTCGGGACAGCACAGAATATCCACGTATTTCTAGATTTTACCTGTTATATCTGTTTTTTCAACACTATCTATTAAATCACCAGTATTGTCTGATGTCTTTCTTTGATATAAGTGTTTTTATCTACATTGCGTTAAGTGAAAACATATTTCAATACTTGCTGAAATTCTTACTTGTCTGTACTACTTATGATAGCACCGAATACTTGTTTCTATACTTAAACAATGTTTGGAGGAGAGCCGAGAGAGAGTAATGGAGAGAGAGAAGGGTTGTGATTACGCTTTTACACAGACAGGGTTTTTTTCATTGTTTGGAGTGTGTTTACTACAAGGCTGTTATAATCTGAGTAGCTTGTTGGTCTTGTTGTTAGGACACTCGCCACGTGATCCAAAGGTCGCGGGTTCGAACCTCACTCCAGACTAGCAAGTTAGTCCTTTCTTCATAGTACAAGCGTTTAGCTTAATTTGAAAATAGTTAGATTATTGATGTGACACGTATTCCGTGTTCGCATCTCTATTTAAAGAAAAATCCATTCAGCTATGTCGGCAAACTTTATGAAAGAATTTTAATTGAATGGATAGATATAGTGAAGTAAAATATGTGTAACGAGAATTCCTTAGATCTGAAATAGGCGTATTATACCGAGAGGAGAAACTTGCAATATTAAACCAATGGTATATACATGATCCATTTAGTCTTGATGCAGTATTTACTTCGAATATGTTTACCATTCACCCTGTATAATATTAAACCAATGGTGTCGAAACAGAGAACGTAACGTGTCGATAGGCCGGTTGTTTCAAGTTGGATCAAAGTAAAAGTTCGTTTAAAGCATAGATTTTTGCGTTCTCCACCAATCAAACGATTCGTTTCCGTAAAAATCTATGCTTTAAACTAACGTTTATTCTAATCCAACTTGAAACAACCGGCCCTTTGGATCTTCAACCTGTGTACATATGAATGTAGGAACTAAAATGCGTGATTTGATTTATGTTTATTGTATATATAGGGTGTCTCGTAGCTAGTTGCAAAAAACTTACATTTTGAATAGAAAATATATTTTACACTTTGGGTGAAATATTGAACAAGCGACAATTTGAATTTTTTCAATATTTGCCTTATTTTCTGTAAAATAAATGAGGATTAAGAAACTTCACTCACTTAGGTGGTTTAATACTGTAGATGGAACGAATGAGGAGAGGATCCTGTGCGATTTTATTTATTTTAGTTGTCACCGTAATTAGAGATTCTCCGAATAACTTGGAATTACCAGGCAAACCAGATACTGGAAGATGATTCATTTGGAAGCCTCCACAATCGACGAGCGTGCATGAAGTGTGTGAATGTGGGTGAAATGAAACTTGTGTTTTTCTTTGCCTACATATTTTTTATTGCATATTAATTATATCAGACGCGTTTTCTAGTAGTAGATAGTTAATTGTTGAGGTTTTTCTTTTTCAGAAAATTTAGTGTCGAATACATTTTAACATTTATGAGCCAATGCAGTTTATTTGTTCCCCACAAATGAGTATTTGTTTAATGATAACGTTCATTTGTGTTTGCTATAGATTCTCACGAAAGTATTCTAAATTTTAGATTAGATATCTGTATACTATTTATTCTCCATTTCCCGACATTAATTTTATTTAATGCCGTCTTAATTGTTTGCAATTATAACGTCTGCTTGGGGGCTTCAATTTCGTGGGAATTTCCCTTATCGTATTCTTAAAGGCAAACGTATTTCATTTATACCAATACCATTATATGTTTTCAAGACCTAATCTCTTTATACGAAGTCGAAAAATTACGTACCTAAGATACTCTACAAAATAGTCGATATGAAATAAGTACTTAAAAATATACTTAAAAAACCCCGTCCGATCAATGAGATCTCCAATCATGTTTCATATCAAATTTGAAAATATCAATCTGGGCTATTTCTCTCTTTTACCTAGAATGATCACTTACTACAATGAGCCTGGGTACATTCTTAAGCGCGGTTTAAAAGCGAAATCTTAATACACTTAGGGCCGGTTGTTTCAAGTTGGATTAAAGTAAGCGTTCGTTTAAAGCGTAGATATTTACTAGTCTGATTGGTGGAGAACGCAAAAATCTATGCTTTAAACGAACGCTTACTTTGATCCAACTTGAAACAACCGGGCCTTACTCGTATTTAATCTCAGTAATACATATTCAACTTAAACAAAATTTCGCGGACCATCGCGTCTCTCTCTCGCACTCTACATTTTCTCGATGATTTTATATCTCACATGACTTGTTAATTTATAACATTAACGAAATAAAAGTAATAGCCCATTTAAACAATGCCACCCTGTTAGCAGATGACAATCAAATTGACCGTTGGAATACATAAAAGACATTATATTAGCAAATATGGAATTTGTAAGAGTATTACATAAGTGACGTGCGCGCAGTTCTCAGCAAAAAATATACCTTCGGAAGAAACACGCCATAGAATACTTACCAATTACATAAAACTCGTAGACTGAAGATAGGGCAAATAAAATACGGTTTCAATTGGAAAATATTCAGTTCAGTAAGACAGTCTTACGGATTTATGAAAGAAATTAAATGCGCGCAAACAATTAAAATATGAGAATTATTGGTTTGAAGTTGTGTACAAAAATAGTCGAGAATAAAAACCCTAGCGGTTTACGGCTTACGCCTAGAGTTTCAAGTAGTCCTTTTCACAAGAATCGTTTAATTAATATTTGTTAGAATCTTTAGTAATGCACAGCCCTTTTGCTTATATGCGCTGCATGGCATTGCAACGGAGGTCATAAGATAAGGCTTTTGGCCTAAAGACGGATTTCAGTTATAATTCATTCCTGCCATCGCTCGTTCATCACGGTTCCATCGAGGACAAACGCAATCTGCTTACTTTTATTATTTTATTTTATTTTTGTTCTTTTATTTGCGATGTTGCTTAATTTCGTCCTTCTATTTTATTGTCGTATTTCATAGTTTCGTTTTATTTTATTTCTACTCTCTCTATTAAATCTCTCTAAAATAAGTCAGAAATATTGGGAAAAAATTCAAACTTTCATGTCGCATATCTCCATAACTATTGATATTAGGTCATAATAGCTTGAACATTTTCGACTTATAATCAAGGCAGGAATATAGTCCTGCGAGGTTATTAATGTTTTCCAAATAACCCTGTATTTTGAAAAGAAATCGAAATCAGAGATATATCTCATAATATTCCCATTACAATAATTTAATTTTTTTTTCAAATGTTTAAAAAAATTGTTTTTTTTTAATTTATTTAATTTCAATTTATTACATATTCTACAATTAACAAAGATCCTGCTGACTATGAGTTAGTTATCAGAAGGTTTCTTCTATTACCAATGAATGCACCTTACCATTTAATAACAGTGCTGGCTTACATAGGAATTTATAAAATTATATAAATATAGTAATAAATATAGTATAGCATGCAGACAGTTCACTATTGTTCATAATAAACTCCCTGCATGCCACTTTTACCTTTGCATATGAATCCAACCCAAACGAGTCAGAGGACATAGAATTGAAAACCGTTAGTATTTTAACTTGTAATTATCTGTCTCCATAATAATTATTGCATCTCGGTACAATTTATTTTCCAAGTGACATTTATATGTCTTCTCGTTCTGATATACGCTTGTCTTCGTATTATGTCTTGTTTCTTTCTTGGGGGAGAATGAACCAGAGAACAAGAAGCAATAAAAGTCTTCTGTTTCTCTTGTTCTCACTGCACGCGCCTGGTACCGTGGTCACGTGGTTGAGGCAGCGGTATGCGGCGGAAGATGTCCAACCTTCGTTTTATTTCGCGTACTCTTTAAAAATATTATTCTATTTCTGACACTTAATTCTTTGGCTGTAATGGCACCCACGCTTCGAATTTGTTCGTGCAAGGATTAAAGTATGAAAATTAAAGTTAATATCCTTTTTCTAAACGATGACCTGAACCAATAGATCCATCAAATCAATTATTTATTTGCATATTCTTATATGATCACACTAGATTCAAACACTAAATATATAATACACATAAATGTACACGTAAAACATACATAAATATAAAAATACATGTCACTAAAGCGTGCCGAAGACACTTCATTTATAATAATGTTTTATTATTAGAGTATCATGTACCCATTATCCTGTTAGTGTCTAATATTTTTTTTAAATAACCATTTGCGAAACTAGCATTACAATAATTTGACAATTTATTTTGTTTACCTTTTTTATATTCGACAATGCTTGGCATAACCCCCAATATACACAATATAGTCTTCTTTATGCAATTTTTAATAGAAAATATTTTTTACAATTTGGGTGAAATGTCGACAACTACGGAGATAAGCAACATCGAAATTTGCATTTTTTTTCAATTTTGTAGACTTATTTTCATTAATACACTGGACATCACCGCAGTAACTTACACGGAATATTAAATATTTATTCGCTTTGATACAAGTAAAATTGCAGAAATTAGATTTTTTTGTAGTGTATTCGTCATTTTCTTTGACTTGTATAAAAGCGAAATAATTTTTAATATTACAAATAAGATACGGTAGTAATACTTCCAATATTTTACAGAAAATAAGTCAGAAATATTACAAAAAAAAAAAAGTCACTGTCGATATTTCATCCAAAGTGTAAAGAATATTTCCTATTCCAAATAGAATGTACAACACTCCCCTCCCCCTCCCCAATTTTTTGCTACTAGCTACTAGACACCCTGAGCAACCCACAAATGGGCGTCTTTTACTTTTTGATCGATTATTTATGAATCTACATTCTTTATCTTGACTGCATTTTCCGCAGAAAAAAAGATCACACAGCAATGAATTAAATTTTTGCGAATGAGAATGGAACGATGCTACATGTTCCCTGTACTTATGTGGAGTGGAATCGTAGACATGCACTAGAACAATTCTAAAGATACCTTGAAGCATGCGTGACACTACAGACGGGCTGCTAAAAATACCTATGCTGGATTTATAGTCACTAATGACTGAGAATCCGAAAGCGAAAGAAAAAACAAAATGAGTTCAAAAATTAAAAATAATGATTTTCATGCGTATTCGAGTATATGTGTTAAATAATTTGGAAGAATATCATATACAGGGTGTCTAGTATCTCGACGTCAAGTCAAAATCGGGTGATAGGCCAAGTCATAATAGTTATCAGGAAAATATTTTAAAAAATCTAAGTCATGCGTTTTGAAAATAATAAGCATTTAAAAAAAATCTACACCTGTGATGGTCTTTTCACTCCTGTTGCTACAAATCTTTATTTTTCTTATTTTTTTTATTGTTATGTAATCCTGAATAATGCTTCTGTAAACTTTTGTCCAAAATTCAAAGCCAACTGCTCCAGCTTGGAAGAAAATGTCACATTTTGACCAAATCAAGTATTCAAAATCAATACTTTGCCCAGTTTTAACTGACTGTTTTTTTTTTTTTTTTAATTTTTTTTTGATAACTATTATGACTTGGCCTATCAACCGATTTCAGCTTGGCGTCGAGTTACGGGACACTCTGTATATGTTACAGTAAAATCTGTATTCCTATCGAGTCTATATTTTCACTGGCATTTTTGTGAAATTATATTCAAGATCATTCTTATCATAATCAAGCAGAGTTTCACCAATAGATATTAATACAAACTAGTGAAAAATATTTTAACTAGTGAAATTATATAGGTTTCCGAATTTTCATCATCGTTCAAATTAAATTTGACAGATCGTGACATGTCTACATATTTCCGAATTGAGATTGAGAATTGAATAAGAATTCCATATTTAAGTTATTACGTGAAAAGGGTTCATTTCTTCTGTGCATATCAACATTATATACCGGATATTATTAACATAACCCAACGTAAGCTTTGGAAATGCGTGCATTCATGGACAAAATACAGTTTCACCGATACTGTGTATCTATACAGTGGATCTGCAAATTCATTGATCGACATATTTTCACTGCCCGACCGGGTAAAATATATTTCTACTAGTGGAAATATAGACTCACTAGAAATACAAATTCAGTGTAACACATACATAAAAATAATATTGCTTAATACTCCACTTAAAAATATAGAGGTATCATTACCAGCTACGAAATCTATGTACACTATTTCATGATGAGAACTATAGATGACGCTAGCATAGTCTCTTCAATTAAAGTTTTCAGATTTGTTTCGTCTTTATCAGAATTCTATAATTTATCTTAATGGAAAAATAAATCCAAAAAACGCTTGAATTTGGTGTATTTTGACCATAAGCCGACTAGAAAAATATGAGATCTTGTGTCTCGCCATTCAAGGCAAAATTGCGAGCTAAAGACAAAGCGCATCGTGGAAAATCATCACGAAAAATTCGAACATTTAGAACATGGGCCGAATATTTAGAACTGCCGCAAACAAGATAACAGTCGCCAACATGATCGATAACGTTCGATAACAGGACAAGCGCCTAGAACAAGGGGAAGAAAAATACTTCATTCTAAATACCAGCTCACATCCCTTCATAATCCACCTCTATATTATAAAAATCTTGCATTTCATATTTTCAATCGCAAGATTATCTAATTGATAGCTTTGTATCGGATTTGATGTACATAATTCATCACAACAATAATTCATAACGGGTAGAATTGGTAGCTGAACTTATATTCTATTATTCACCGCAATAGAGAATGCGAAGGGAAGCTTTAATTTTTATTTTACTTTTTTTGTAAAATTGTGAACATTTAATATTGGCAGTGAAAACCTTTTACGTTTAAAATTTCAAGTTCTTACGATGAATATACAAATTAAATTACTTTATTTATTTATTTATTTATTTAATTAATAATATATATGACATTTTATTTCAAAGATACCTTGAAAATATTTACAATTCACTTTTTTTTATATGTATATACCTCACCAAAAAGAATTACGATTTTTGTGTTTGGTGAGGGATAACCACTTACAATCATATAGGTAGGTAATCTAATTTATTAGACAATGTGAAAAGTAATATATTATTTATCAAATATATCAAAAATCTTAATTAATAATACAATACAATAACACAATACAAGTAAATACTAATATAGAATAAGTAGTCAAAAGAGACCAAACTCAATCACAAAAGACAAAAATGTCCTTAGGTTTTCACGGCCGTTCAGAATCTTCTGTGTATAGTTTTCTGGGATATTCTGCCGTGTATATGTGAAATGTACACGGCAGAATATCCCAGAAAACTACACACAGAAGACACAAAAGACAATTCTACAATAAATGAGAACCCATTCGGCTTCACTGGGGGAACATGCACACAAGCTGCAACCGCAAAACATTCACAGTCAATAAATAAATACTTAAATAAGCTTTACAGATTTTTTCCGTGTGTGAGAAAGCGGGCGACTCAATTATCCTCCCGATGTAGACAGAAT
The DNA here is from genome assembly GCA_016648135.1 of Agrypnia vestita. Classification (NCBI taxonomy): domain Eukaryota; kingdom Metazoa; phylum Arthropoda; class Insecta; order Trichoptera; family Phryganeidae; genus Agrypnia; species Agrypnia vestita. The sequence continues at coordinate 64,405 of JADDOH010013098.1, forward strand.
TTTATTCTCATACAGCGTATCCTATACGTTCGCGATCGTACCTGAAGTTGGTTGGATTTTTAAATTGATAATATTTTTATTATTCTTGTACGAATACGTCAATGCTTGTACGTACATTGTTTAGTCTCAGGGGACGCCGCACACTGGGTCGGAACCGTAATTTGAGGGACTTAGGGACCAACTTTCTTTTTTTACTTTTTTCTTTATGCGGATGGATAGAGCTCATTAACCTTATCAATAGTTGTCCTATGAAACTTTTTCCTAAACTTTATAGTTTGGGCAAAAAAAAAAAAGTTTTGTATTTTTTGTATGGAGCGGATCAAATAAAATTAAATTTCTGCGAAATGGTGACTGACCCTGCTTTGAAACCTTTTGTCTATTCTACCATCGTTTGATGCTATGAGCATGTACATCAACTTGCAACTCTCCCAGATAAATGGATCGAAAAAATAAAAAAACGTATATATTTATAATTTTATTTTTTATTTTCGTAATTTCTTTTATGTAAAACAAAATGTGAAATAGTGAGTACAAGTACATTATAACACAAATAATCAACATAAAAAACCAACAAAATTAGACTAAAAACTAACCAAATGAACACTTAATAATACAACAGCAAACTTATTTTTTTGCAATTGTAGATAGTAGTTTTACGATATATACACAGGGTGTACCAGAGCTAGCAGCAGAAACTTGGCCGGTAGATTCCTGACTATGTTATGAGTCTAAAATGTTCAAGCAACCATGGCCTAATAACAATAATTATGGAGATACGCAATATCAAAGTTTGCTTTTTTAAATTTTTGTAAGGTTTTTATCATTTTATTCGACTTGTATTAAAGCGAATGAATTTTAAAAGTAAAAAAAGAAAGTTGGTCCCTAAGTCCCTCGAATTACGGTTTCGACCCAGTGTGCGCCGCGCCGGCCACTTGACGTTATCATCTGATTGCTCCTATCAGCGCCTAGTGCTGCCTGCAAAGTCTCGGGACTCCTCAGTGCTCGACAGCCGACGGACGTCAGACGTCAGTTTAACGACGGAATCGCGCCGGCGAGGTTGTGCGACAGTAACGGGACGCTCTAGTGACCGAATCCACGCTTCATTCACTCTGCCGTCTTGTCAAAAAAAAGTGTTTTCTCTCTCCGAAAACTGTGCGGTGTTCTGCAGCCGGTGAAGCGAGTGATCGAATACGATTAATTCAACGGATACAATTAATTCAAAAAACATGTCTCTCGAATTAAAAGAGACGGGAACGACGAGGGGCAACGTCTTCGACGATCTTCTCTACATCTACCAGCAGCTCTACAATAGGGTAATTTATCTATTTATTTACTATGATCTTATAAATTTTAGCGCACTTCAAATCTGCCGGGACGCCCCCAAACCGCACGCCAATACGAACCCGAAAACAGTAATTTTGTTTTCAATATGTAAATCTCCATTTGTCGCATCCAATGCGGCTGCATTTAAACGTGCCGTTGCATTCAAGTACGCTGTTGTAGATTTTTTTAAATATATTCCCGGTCGTAAAACACGATGTGTAATGTTTCTGATAATTCGTGACGAAAGCGGCGCGGGCACGGCGCGGCCGATTAGCAACAAGCCGCCTTTATTCGGAAACGGCCGTCACCGTGACGTCAGCGGCACGTGTCCGTCATTATGACTGGTTTATCCCCTTCGTCCGCTCGAATTTCAAAATCACACCGGCATTGGGTCCTAAACGATTTATTAAATGTTTGCTTACAACTTGTATTGTATCCCTACACACTTTATTATATCGGATTGTTTTCCTAGCACTGAGCGCCGTGACTTGCACCAATGTTTATGTGGCACAATGTCGTGATAGCTTTAGTTTAGGTAAAGAATTGTAATTAATGACTTTAATAAATTGTAAGCACCCGCAATAAATTAAGTATATTGTTACTTACTTACTTGCCATCACGCCGTTTCCCCGTGGGGGTAGGCAGAGAGGATAGAGCGCCACACTCTTCTGTCCTGACATACAACTCTCGCCTCATCCACATTCATACATCTTCGCGTGCAAGCTCGCCGGTTTTTGAGACTTCTAACGGGACCATCTTCCAGTATCTGGTTGATCTGGTCATGCCACGTCTTCCGCGGTCGCCCTCTCTTTCTGGCGCCATCAACACTTGCATTATATATCTTTCTCACCATTCTTTCCTCATTCATTCGCTCAACGTGCCCAAACCATCTGAACGACCCTTTTTTAATTCTATTAATTATGCTAAGATCAGCTTTACATTCGTTCCTAATATCTGCATTCTTTACTCTATCATAAATTGATTTGTCACAAATACGTCTGAGGGATCTCATCTCCACTACATTCAATCAAGTATTTTGTTTAGGATTTCAAACAAGCCTTAGATTTCGTGATATTTTCAATATTCATGGATGTAATTTAATTTAATTCTATATTTAATAGGGAGCTTGAATTTAGCTCATTAGCCTGATTAAAAATAATAGTAGTATTTGATATAATACATTTGCAAGCAAAAATCAAGAGGATTTTAAGTCTGCACTGTTGACAGTCAAATAGTGGAGAATGTCAAATAATTTCTCCAAGGCAAAATTCTGGGCTGTTCTGCCTTGCTCTCTGGATGGTATTTCAGATCCAGAAACTCCACACTAATTCCGTCTGACGAGAAAAAGATTAAACATTTGGTTTTTTATTATCCTCTCTCACTGTTTTTTGATTTCGTGACTAAGTAATATACAGAACATTTAACGTGGTACAGTCCACTTTATGTTTAAAACCTTCACGTTTGAAAAATATTTATAAAAATGTCATCACTTCTCAAAGCAGACGTAAATATGTCACTTCACAAAAGAAGCATACATAGCCTCCAAGTCCAATCAATATTTTAGTGTAAATTGGTTGAATATATTCATTCACGTGTATTCGATCAATTTTACATTTGACAACCTTTATCATATTTTATAACACATTAAGTCTTGACCCTAATGTTTAAAAATATATATTTTTTAATTTAATATATGAATAGGTATGTTTTTTAAAGATGGTCATTTATCAACAGTTTTGCTCTTGTCAGCTGGCCTCATCACATATATATTTTGGCCTAATCTTTAAATCAGGGTTTAAAAAAATCTGATTTTTATAATAAAAATCAAAAAATCTGATTTTTTTATATATATCTGATATGTATCAAAAATTGGATATATATCCAAACAATTTTTCTCCTTTTTTGCACACATCGATTGATACAAACTCAAAATAATTAGGAAATTTATTTTTTTATTTTGTGTGTGAATTATTATTTATTAAATAAATGAATTGCATACTGAAAAAGCTTATATATGCAATTACATATTATATATAAGTTATAAAAATTGCTCTTTCTAATGTAGTGTTATGGGTGTATGTTTCTTTGTGTGAAATAAAAAACGGATTATATGAAAAAACTTAAAAATATGAGTAGCATTATTTAAAATACAACTAGCGCCATCTATTAACATTTGCAGAGAGTTTTCTTGGATATACATCAAAAATAAAAATCGAGCCATAAATATCGTTTTATATATCATGATATATATCATCGAACCCTGCTTTAAATATGGCTGTTTCCTGCACATTACGAGTCAAAGCTAATTCATGCTTCGTATTTCAGTATCTGGATATTGGGGAGGACATGAATGTTCCGGATGACTTCACACAAAGTGAAATGCAAACTGGGATGTGGTGGAGACATCTCCTGGCTGGCGGTGTAGCGGGAGCTGTCTCAAGAACATGCACTGCGCCTTTAGATAGACTCAAAGTATTCCTTCAGGTTAGTCTGATTTCTTTTAACTTGATGATTTTAATGTGTCTTTCAGATCAACAAAACTATCCCAAGAAGCCACATATTGAACCAAGATCTTTAATCTCTTTGAAAAGTATATCAACATAACAACCTTTAAAACAAAGTTAAATAAATGATACATTAAGGGAAACACATTCTTATTGTGAGGTTGCAATTTCAGAACAAAGTTCTGTAAATTATTAAACAATTTTTATTAATCAATTAGAAAAGACACATGGAAAAAATCAAATTAATGAAAATTTCTGGCGTCTTCTAGCGGTAGATACGCGAAGGTATTTGTGACTATTGCATTATAAAAAAGTGGATTGCTTTAAAAATGGAATAAAAATGTTAATCAATTAAAAAGGGACTACACGTAAGGTTTAAAATTTTTCGTTAACTTACCAGAGTGCCGTGGCAAAATTGGATAGCGCGCCATTCCCGGTTAAAATTGGAGGTCCGTGGTTCGAGTCCCAGCGGCATTTAAATATTTTTTCGTTAATTTGATTTTTTCTGTATGTCTTTTCTAATTATTTAAATAAATGGATTACCACTGTGACAGACATTTATTAAAAAAAGTTATTTATTCTGTTTGTTCTTATTGTTCACTTTGTATTAATAATGTATTTTTATTTGAAAGTATCTTTCGTTTCTCTTATCAAATGCATTTTGCTTTCATCTCCTAGATATTGTTATTTATTTTTATTGTAATACAGAAAGAAAGTTATCATTTTATAAAATTTAAAAAAGAAACATTTATTATTTACGAGGTAATCACTACTCGGAATGTTGATTTTGATATTCGACTATTATTTGTTACAGGTGAATCCAACAAGAGAAAAGATGACAAATTGTTTATTCAATATGTTGAAAGAAGGCGGTTTAACTGGATTGTGGAGAGGAAATGGTATTAATGTTATCAAAATCGCACCAGAAACGGCCATAAAATTTGCAGCATACGAGCAATGTAAAAGACTCATTCTCGGTGAGAGAAAAGGGGCAACTTTAGAAATTTATGAAAGATTCATGGCCGGTGCGATGGCCGGGGGTATCAGCCAAACCGCAATATATCCTCTCGAAGTTTTAAAAACGAGATTGGCCCTCAGGAAAACTGGCCAGTACAAAGGTATTGCAGATGCAGCCAAAAAAATATATCTGAGAGAGGGATTACGAAGCTTCTATAAAGGCTACATTCCAAATATACTCGGAATCATACCGTATGCTGGCATTGATTTAGCCGTTTACGAAACATTAAAGAAAAAATACCTGAAAAATCATCCATCAAATCAACAACCCAGTATCTTCTTGCTGTTGGCATGCGGGAGTGCCTCTTCCACCTTGGGCCAGGTCTGCTCCTATCCCTTGGCTCTTGTACGAACTCGCCTACAAGCACAAGGTACAGAGAAGTCTCGCAATAGTATCAGTGTCATTATTAATTATAATTAATGGGCGTTTATTTTATATAATTATTATTAATACATAATTATACTTTATAATAATTCTACTTTAAACAGTTATCTAGAATATGTTTTTTTTTTTTCAGAAAATGTAAGCAGCGGAAAGGAATCTACAATGAGAGGAGTTTTAAGAAACATTGTTCAAAAGGAAGGTGCGGTTGGATTATACCGCGGCATCACACCGAACTTCATAAAGGTTATTCCGGCCGTATCCATCAGTTATGTCGTCTATGAATATGCCAGCCGGAGCTTGGGGGTCAACATGACATGATGATAATGCTCTCTAGGGAATATTCTATTTCGATTCTTATCATTTCCATATAGGCTTTTATTTATTAATCATTGCTGAGTCTTTAAATGATAAGTAATCGATCAGTTGGCTCAACTGCCGACTCGGTATAGCTCGGGTCTACATTGTGTTGCCTTACAAGCGTTGCGAGCGAGTGCATTGCGAACTTACTAAGCGAACTTACTAATGAAAGATTGTGGGGTGGGGCAGCACTTAGTAAATTGTGATATTCAGCTACAGCCAAATGTACTGAACCATTGCCCATGTGATATGCCTTATTCATTGTATTATTTATTTTTGTGAAATTATTTGCGATCTGTTCTTCTGTATAAAGATTAGTAAAATATTTTTTGTTATGTATTTCACCTACGTTTTGGTGAATTTTGTTGCCTTGTTAATATAAGATCCTTTGTTGGGTTTGAGATTGCTTTTTACGGGGGGTAGATTTAAGCTATGTTTTTTTTTTAATATACTCATGATATAAACAAGTATACAAATACACTTAGATTCTTCTACATACATAGTTTTATCGTTTTTTTGTATTTAAACCCCTTGTTTCCCTCAATTTCAATACAATATGGATATTTACAAAGTGCTGTATAAAACGTGCATTGTAACAAATTTTCATAATAATTCAATTATATATGGAAGAATGTTATTTTGGTCAGTGGAATCTCAGTTATGAAATGAAATTCAATTTTCTTAAGTTTCATAACATTGTGAATAAGATTAATATTTATCAGGGGATGATGCTTGGTAATATAATTATTCAGTTTCGCATTTTATTTTCTCATTTTCACTTTTGTAGCCAAGTTTCTCAGATAAATTATATCTCCTTTTTTTAAATAATCTTTAGGTTTAACAATGTTAATATGACTTTCAACAACTGTTTAGTAAAAACTAACAAATATTTCTTAAATGATTTATGACTAATATTGCCTTGCCAATGTCTTCCTATTTTAACTGTTAATTTGCAAGAATAATTTTTAATTTTTCAAATGTCGTGTAGCTAAAATTCTATAATCGCCATAATCTTTATACTCTAAGTGTGTAATATTAAAATAAGAAGACAAACCTCATTAATTCTTCTACGTAATAGGGTGTATTGTAGAATTATGCGGCATATTTAACTCTATTAAATTCATCTTGCTTAGTATACGATTTAAATATTCTGCTTTATTTATTTATAAATTATATGAGCGATTTTTTTATGATCCCAAACATTTTGTCCATAAAACTAGTAGGCTCCATTTTCCTATAAAAATTTATAGATTTTCTAACTTCTCTGCTCTCCCACTAGACATGAAAATTATTGAGGAAGTAAAACGGCTAACTCGAAATGTCTTTCCAAATAATGTACTTAATATATGTGAATACATGCATACATATTTAACAAAGCTTGGAAGTATTATAAGAGTTATAAAATGCAGCAAGCTAGTATTATTAATCCATACGTCAAAACTATTTATATTTTGAATTAGTGTTTGTTTCAAAGCTTTAAATTCATCACAAAAAATAAAAGCATCCAATATACTATGTTTTTATACAAAATTTAACAATTCAGTGAAAATGAATGATAGATTTAATGAGACATCATATTTAAAACTTAGGTACCCAAAAAACCAAGAGTGAGATAGCAGCTTATTTAAAGAGGTACCTTATAATTATGTCGGCGTAAAACTAGATTATTTTTTGCATTAAAATATATGGTCATGTTACGATACAAAAATGGTATATTATTCTTGAACAATTTAAAATATTTGCATATCCCATTTAAATTACAGTGCTCAAGAGCTGCGATTTTAATGTATTTGAATAGTTTCTGGCGTTCCCTATTCTGGCATTCCATCCTACATGCAATTGGCTCACTTAAATTTGTTCGTTAACAAAAAAAAACATTGGATTAATTAATATAAATTGAACGGAAAAATATTGTTCCAAGTCTAATATATATTTTTTACAATCTCATAAGATTCCACTGGAATTTTTTTTGCGTTATCTATATTTTTGATTAGAGAAAATCCATGAAGTGTGTTTATTTTTGTTCAATTATGTGTATGTTTGTGGGGAAGAATCTAGAATGTTTGCAAATAATTTAAATATAGATATGTTATATGCGTTTTAGCTATAAAATATATGGTAAGGTTAAGGTTGTCTAGTACATAAGCTGGTGTGGAATGAGAAGTATCCAAGATATCAGGTTATCTTCCTTACATTATGAGACTGCCATTTTTCTTATTATAGCTTAGGGTGTACTAGTTGGTAAAGGTTTAATGTGAATTAACAAAATAGCTCTATTAGTTTTCATATTTTCATTGTATTTATTGAATATATACTCTAGATATTCTACTATATATTTATTTTTTGATTTAGGTTTGATATTTCACATTCAATTTATATTATAATCACGCTCGTGGAGACAAGTAGTTTTTATACTTTTAGGGTAAAAGTTCTGTCAATAGGTGTTATTAAGTAGAGCTCAATAAACCCAAACCCATCTAAACAATAATTTCTTTGAACAGTCATGCCTAACAATGCGTTCATGTTTAACATGAACATAATTAAAAGGAAGGAAGAAAAGGGTGTCCCAATTTAAAAGGACATTGAGTGTATTTCTGAATATGTTGGTTCAAATAAAACTAAATTACGAATATTTTATTTTATTTAAAAGAAGTTAATCACTTGTTGGAGACCTTCTCTCCTTATCTTTATCCTGTCCCTCCTATTTATAGCTTAACGAGAACATTACTAAACATTAAAAGATATTGTTTAAAAATATATATATATTTATTTTTCTATGCTCAAAATTAGCATGTCTTAGACATGTTTTCGTGTTACTGTTAATTATTTCTATACTATCCGGAAATTCGGATCTTACTTGTAAGTTATACGAAATAGAATGATTTTTCAATAGTAGGCTCAAAACAAAAATGTCTAATACAAAAAAAAAATTATATATTTGACCAACACTAGTATTGTCCATCTGAGATACACGTTGGGTTCATTATAATTAGAATTTTGTGTACAATTTAGAACTTTTTGATGTTACATATGTTCCGTAGTAGCTAGGCTGAATATGTATTTTAAAATCAATACCTTAAGGTCTCTAATAAAACGAGAGATATGTAGTTACATCACAACATACAGGATGGAATCCCAAAGTCTGAATTACTCCCTTACAAGCCAAAAGCAGTTTATAATTATATAGTTAATCTCTTGAGAAAGCGAAACTAAAAGACATAGCTATTAAACAGGGTATCCCGTATCTTGATGTCAAGCCGAAATCGGGTGATAGGCCAAGTCATAATAGTTATCAGAAAAATATTTTAAAAAATCTAAGTCATGTGTTTTAAAAATTATAAGCGTTAAAAAAATCTACACCCTGCCGCTACTATTCTTTATTTTTCTCCATTTTTTTTTATTATTATGTAATCCTGAATAATGCTTCTGTAAACTTTTGTCCAAAATTCAAAGCCAACTGCTCCAGCTTAGAAGAAAATGTCACTTTTCGACCAAACCAAGTATTCAAAATCAATACTTTGCCCAGTTTTAACTGAGTGTTTTTTTTATTTTTTTTTTAATATTTTTCTGATAACTATTATGATTTCGACTTGACGAGATACGGGACACCCTGTATGCCAGGTTAAAATTCCATTTCCACACATTTTACTTGACATGAGAGCAACAATACGAACCATAAAATATATTATTTTTACAGAAACAGTTCAAATATATTATTATCTTTTTCTCAAATATAAAATTGTTCATAGCAAATTTGTTTGAGATGTTCAACACTTGAAAATTTATAAAAATTTGTAATTTAGTTACAGTCGAGAAAAATGACTACTCGAAATAGTCAATTAGTTAGAATAAAATAGATAGATGACATTGCATTTACTCCATGTACATAATCCTTGCATAGCCCTAATCCAAAAATGTGCATAGCATTCTTTATTGAGTTCCGATTTTAACATTCACATTTGTGTGCGTGTGTCAGGTTCGCCTCAGTGTCTTATGGTTAGTTTATGTGAATTCCGGGTTAGAAAAAACATTTCATTAATAATAATACTTGCTTGTTTATAATGCTTGTATGTCATAAAGGTATTTTTCTTGTAAATCTTATATAAATTATTATTAAATTTCAAAAATCACAAATGTAATTGTTAACTTTATTTTGATTCAATGTCTGTGACATTCTGAGAATAAATATTTGTGTGTATTATACGTAAACCAAAGAATAGTCATTTTTAGTATGCGCAATCATCAGCGCTCACGCAAATTACTCTAATTTAGAATAATATTCATTGAACTAAGAACCTAGTTAGTCATTTGATTTGTTTTGCCATGTCTTTATCATTTGTCTAATATTTTTTCTATCAATTTTTTTGTAAATATCTACATATTATTTGAACACTGTCGTTACATGATCATCGAGTGAGACTTCAGGTTTAACAATTTCGCAAATTATATAATTGTTTTAAATTTTCTGGAGAGTTCTGGCGGTGTTTCTACAACCTTTTTAGCTGACGTTTCAAATCTCGTTGGTTATAGAAACACAACATAATACCTCAGAAAATTCAACATAGAAAAATTATGAAGGCTAGTGCTTAATTAATGAACGGTAGTGAAAATCTCAGAACATTTAAAATCAATTTTGTTCATTTAATACTTGTACGTATTTTGTATTCTTACGTTTATCTTATTACTGGACAAAAAAAATATCACCTTGCTAAAATGAATATTTTATGATTAATATTTTCGTTATAGGAATTTAAAATGAATATGTAAGGAAAATAATAATTTGGGCTTTATGGTAAACCAAACGTACACAAATGCATTTATTTTTTATTCTCGGTAACAGTATACATTCATCCGTATTCTGAAAATAACAATGTCTGGATCTTTAAGATCTTTATCCGAACACTTAATAGACTATAATAAAAATTAAAAATGTCCAGAGCGGATTTTGTAATTCTACGGCTCAAATACACTGTATTAAAAGATGATATAAGAAAGATTGTTTCTTACAAACGTATTAATTTCTTAATCCGCAGCGTCCAGATGAAATATCATGCCTAAACTTGTCATGACCGCGTTCATCTTAAAGATCCAGACATTGTTATTTTCAGAATCGGGCCGATTATGTCTGTATTGCAGTTCTAAATTTATCCCAAGCAATTTTACACGTCAAAAAAAAAAATATATATATATATAAAGTAGTTAAAAGTAAATTCTTAAATTTACGTTTCGGTTAATGAGCATTTTTGAATACCTTTATACTCTTAAATGAATACCTTATTCATTTATATCTCAGTAATTATTTATTTCCATACCATCATAAGTTACTGTTAACAAGTACCCTAATGTGCAACCATCTAATTTTCCACTATATTCTTGCAATGCATCTTACCGGGGTTTCCCTTCTTATTCAAATAAAACTTTTAGCTCAAAATACTGCTTTTGCGCCCATTCAAGTACATATTTTATTGGAATTGATTTGTACCAGAATAAGATGATACGTTATTGTAATAAAATAAATTCTGCAGTCAAACAGGTTACCTACTGTACTGTGTACTGAATATTGTAATACAAGTGATAGAAAATAAAGATTATCGACTGAAAAAATGTCAATACTTCATAACTACTTAAACCCAGCTAATGCGTGATTACGTCTCAAAAGTTTTCTCATTTCAAATTAAGCTAAATATATTTATTTAGACTATTAGACATGAATGTTAGCTGAATTCATACTTACGGCCACAACATGAAGACAAGCAAAACGAGCATCGATATAAAAATTCTTAATTAAGAAGCGTAGCATTTGCAAAGCTCATTAAACAAAATCTTTTATGAAAATATTGGTTTAACTAAAAGTATGTTGTTGAGAATTGTTGCGGTATTTGTAACCTGAACTCCCATCAAAGGATTTTATAATTTCTTGGAAAGTATTTGTTTGGTTGTATTTTTGTATTAAATATGCGCTTTGTACCATTGCATTTCATGATTAATATATAATATAAGTTATAATATGGGTAAACATTTAATTTGGTGCTAAATGGAATGTTAATACAAATTAATGTTCCTTCGCAATGACCCGCTCGCATAGTTGTTTGTACTTAGTAAATTAAATACTTAGCCTCTACCAGGTCGAGACTCTCTCTATATAAAACATTTTTTAATTAATCTCTGTTAGTATTATAAGTATTACTTACAAAATGCAATTGATTTCCATGTTCATGATTGTTATGTTTGTATCTCAATACTTTTTTTTTGGAAAATATGTTTTGATGTATATCCGATCCTCACAAGATGCGTAAAATGTAAGTTGGCAGCAAATTTAAGAAATCGTATAATTTTCCAAAATGGGAGTATTGAGACATCTGTTAATGGCATCAAACAAAAAAAGACAAGGAAGTTAATCTCATACATTATCCACGTAGCCTAAGAAAAGTTCTGAAATGTTTGAATGTTTTATTTTGTACACCATTAGCTCCTGATTTTCCGTTGAAAATAATCTTCATTTTTAACATTTACTAGTAAGCATATTAACCAAAATTATGTTATATTTTTATAACAAAAGTCAAATTGTATAGTAATGTATGCATCAACAGTATATCTTTTGTTTAATATGTTTTAGTATTTTGGTTAATTTCAATGGAGAATTGAGGTATTTGGTATTCATTTTTAGAAAAGCTAGATCGAATAATAACAGTAAACTGCCAATCATAAAAATTACGAAGGCTACTAGTGCTTAATTTTATGAACAAAATGTATATACGGCTCTTCCAAAATATTTAAAATGATTAAAATCTATTTTTGAAACTATAATCTATGTAGTAAGAAATCTTTATCTTTGAATGTTGTACCTACATGTATTCATTCATTTCTTCAATTTTTTTTTTATGTTCCAATAAACTATTTCTGATTATCATGTTTATATAATGTACCTATAAGGATATCTTCTGGGAGTTTAAACTTGTTCTTATATTCTTATTATGAATACTGTTTAGTAAATTGTCAAAATATGTTAAAAGTGTTTTATATTTCTACTTTAATGTGCAAAAGTGATGCGAAAATTAAGAATTAAATTATTTTTGTATTTATAATTTCTTTCCTGGCCAGCACTCTATTTTTTTTAAATATTGTAATACAAACACGTACAGAGAAATATTACCTGCTACAACTAGTTATCCTATTGTCACTTCATATCAATTGAGTATCTTAAATTTTATATTATTAGCATTGTTTAAACATTTATTAAATTATCGTCTTTACGAAATATATTTTTTTAAGGTTGTAGCATTGGTGTGAAAATCTATTATTGCAATTTGAATAAAAAATCTTAAGCTTGACTAGTTTGTCTTTCTTAATGTTGTAATTAAAATTTTCAATTCAGCAGTACCTGATTATCTTGTTTTGTCAATTGATTTTTCTGCTGAGTACAAAAGTTTTTGATTATCATAGCGCCAACCAATGATATTTTGTTATTCTGATATAAAAATTTCTGTATAACCAATATAATTTTCCTCAAAAGTAATTCATTTTACTTAGTTTCATAATATTATATTATATTCTTATAAACCTTGAGAGTCTGTCATATCTCCTCTCAGTAGAGAATTTTGTGAAACATTGTGTGAAGTCGAAAATACTCTTCTTCAAGCATTTTGTTATATTTTTATACAAAACTTTTCGTCATACTCCACAATGATCTTTTATAAATTATTTAAGCGTTCTCTAATAGTCTATTATTTATATTGGTTTACTTGTGAATTTTTTATTATAATCCAAAATTATTTGGTGTTTATTTATTTATTATTGTTAATGTCCTTAGTCCATTATTAAAATAAACTACATTACGTAAGTTATTTTTGTAATATTAGTTTTTTTTATGTATTCTTTATTTGAATAATCTCAATTCTTGAGCATCATCACAATATTGTAGCTGTTTACCCATTTCAATTAAAGCAACATCACTGTCTTTAAAAATAATACATACATATATGTATATATTTATATATATGTACTTCTCACATGGTTCAATGTTAAATCTTAATGTATTCCAAAATAAACTTATGCATCCTTCTGAAATATCTCAAAAAATAAAAATTGTTGATAAAAAAGTGTTTTATTTCTAATTACTGAAAAAATCATATGTGATTATGAAATGGATTCTGCAGTCACAACGTAGCTAACAAACATGTTTGATAGTACATGTAAAGCTTCCAATTAACAACATAATTCGAATAATAATATCAGAGCAGGGGAAGGTTGAAAAAGAAAACTATATCCAGCACTGACGAGAATTTGGCTGAAGGAGGATAAAAGTAAAAAGGTAGGTACAGTAAAAGCTCTTTAATACGAAATTCAGGGGACCGAAATTCAACAAAAAAATTCGAATTAGGGAAGTAGAATTAATAGGAAGTTTTTAAACCATCAACACACTTTCTAAACGTTTCCAAGTGTACAAACAAATGCATTTTTTAACATGTATTTTTAAACACATTTATTTGGCCAATATTGCATTCATTTTTGTCAGTTGTTTCAATAAAATTAAAATAATTTACTTTGATATGTGATCTTGAGACATCAATTCAATTTTAAAACAGAAAAAATGAAAACAGCAAATATTGTACATCACTTCACTGCGCTTTTCAATTTTGGCGCGATTTTTTAGAATTGTTGAAACAGTCGAATTGGCGATACCATATTTTACGCAATCTTGCCCTTATTTCTCAATTTTTCTGTCCACGTCTTTAATCAAATCCATTTTCATAGAAATAGTTAAAGTTTTGTACGCGCTGCGAACTGACGCCATTTTAATTTGAAACGAAACACTAGTCAAAATAAAATGCGAAAATAACTAAAATCTAACACGTGAACGTAATAAAATGTCTAATATTCTTCACACTTGTCAAATAACAAAAAATATATTAAAATCGTAAATGAAGAGACTAAAATATCGAAAGTTTTCACGGAAATCACAGATAGAAGCACAAAAAAAAGCCAATGACATAATGTTTTCACGCGATATATTTTCAATCTTAATAAAAAAAAAAGATGTAACAATTTAAAACTCCAAAACTGGCGACAAAACTTCAACTAATCTCGTCTTTTGGCGGGATATCATAAAACAGCAGTCATAAGGATACGCGCGCACTAGCGTTTTTTCGCCGCGCGACGAAAAAATCTGCGACATTTTGACGCGCGGCGAAAACAGCAGGCACGCGCACTACGGCATAATGCCGCTGATCATTTACGGGCAGTTCTTTAAAATATTTGGTGAACTTAACGAAAAATTCTTCCAATATTATCGAATGAATAAAGAATGTTTTTATGAACTTTTAAAACTAGTTGGACCTTCTATCACATATAAAAATACTCCATTCAGAAATGTTTAATGTTTCTATCACTATATTCTTTTGAAGTGATATCATACAATGGTGGTCTTCTTTCAACTTTCGTAATTAGCATTTCAATATTAAAATCTTCATCTAGATCAGCAGAATTATTGCTTGTAGCCCATTGTTCTTTCACATAAAATATATGGTACAGCGAAACAGCGCGTAGCGCGCGCGGTCATGACTTTAAAAAGATGCGTTTTTTTGCCACTGACCGCCGCGCCGCAAGAGAGTTGTAACATTTCACCGATTTTTCGCCGCTGCGTTATTTTGCCGCTAAGTGCGCGCACTACGATTCAAAAGCCTTTGTTACAACACTGCGGTGCGACATTATGCCGCAGCGTTTTTTCGCCGCGCGAAAAAACGCTAGTGCGCGCGTACCCTTAAACAGCCTTACCCTGTGCGCGCGGCCACCGGCCAGTTGGGGATGTTTTATGACTTTTATTACTGTCATATAGATGATCAAAGGCCTGTGAGCGGTCATTTCCGTCAGCGCAGGTATAAAAACACTAGCAAATGGTGAGAAAATGTTAACATTTACACAAATGACTTTTGTGTTAAATTGCATAATTTTGTCTGGAATTTATTTCGTATTTGGAATTAGCCATTTTTTCGAATTATAGGAAGCATTTTGTATGAAAATTCATTTGAGGGGGATAAAATATCATTAAATTTTTCGAATTATACCGAATTTCGAATTATAGTTGTTTGTATTAACGAGCTTTTACTGTATTACAGTTATGGGAGCGTTCATAAACTATGTGGCCTGATCAAGGGGGTTCCCCCTTAGGCAAAATGCTATGCTGAGCTATGTGAGGGTAGGGAAAGGGGGTCAAAGCCGAGCTGTGTAATTTTTCATTTATTTTATTTGGCAAAATTAAAACTACAGAATATGCGACAGTATGTGGATATTTATATTGCTAGGCAAACAAGTTACTTGTAGAGCTAGGTGAAGTGCCGTGCCGGCCCAGTATATCATCAATGTGTTAAAAACATTAGGTACTTTGGCTACTATACTCAAGATCACTTGCGCACGGGACTTCCCCCGACAGTGACAGTCAGTATTGTTTTGATGTTTTAAAACAAAACTGTTTCAATTTAGATTGATCATGTTAAATATAAAATTTTATTGATTTGGTTGATAAACTTTACGCGGTTTATCGGGAATTTTTTTTCAGTGAGTTTCCCAAAGTCAAAATCCAAAATGATATCAATGACATATGCAAACCTTTCATACAGAACCGAACATGATGAAAAAACTGGAGAAAAATTTTAATCGTGTACGAGTGGACATATGTATACGTGTAGTCATATGGACTAAAATTATTAATGAAATAATTATATTTTTATATAAAATTATGCATGTTATAATCAATAGACAGAAACTACATTCCACTCGAGGGGGGGGGGGGCGTAGGGAGGTCAAGGCCAAAACCGCTTTATTAGTAGAATAAAACCTGCACTACGCTACTTGCGAAGTTGTTTTGACGAAGTAATTGACCGAAGTATGTGACTACACACTCGTACAACTTCGCGAGGAACTCAGTTGCCTGATAGAATAGATCTTCGGGACGCTTAGAGTCCTTTGACTCGAGTGCAAAAACCGACAACTATCGGAAGTCGTCCGAGGCGAACCGAAGTTGCAGGAAGCGATCAAAATTAACTGTTGTATTCACATAACTTCGGTCAACTTTGTGAGTAGTGTAATGCAGGTTTTACACACACAAAGGGAGGGATTACATCAAAATGGATGCATTTGGTTTATAGACGCTCCGTATATGCAAAAATAATGAGGTTGGATTAAAAAAAAATGCCATGTTAATAATTATGTACCAGAGCATGGCTGACGAGCCCTGTTCTGGAACCGCACACCCTTCCACAAGTTGGGCACACATATCCAGTGGGGTTCTGAGATATAACTCCTTTTTTTTCGAAAATTGCATCAGTCTTTTTCCGTTTGTTTGTTTCCCCAGCGCAGTGCACTTTTTGGCGTAATTGTGCCCGGTCGTAGGCCGGGATTTCCCAGTTTTCAGGATCTATCCCGCATCTGCTCAGATTTGCCTTCAGGATGTCTTTGTATCTTTTTTCGGCCCGCCCTGTCTTCCTTTGCAATGTGATAGCTGAGCAAACATGATTTGTTTGGGGAGTCACGTAACAGCGGAACAATAATCTGCCCATCACAGTTGATGCTTCAGGAGCATGGTTTCAACACTGGGAATTTTTACCTCTTCCAAGATGCACAAGTTTGTTTTGCGATCTTCCTATTTTATACCTAGGATCTTCTTCCTGTTCTGGTATTCCTCAAGGAACTTTAGGTTATGATAATTTTTCTGGAAACACTACACACAACTATTTACCCTAGACAATAAGTGACTGGACTTAAATGGATGACTTAACCTTAAATATAAAGAACATGGTCATCAGAGTTCTGTCGGGCGCTCATAACCGGCAACCAACGCCGGCTCACAGTGCGCCAGCAACGCCGACTCACTGTGCGTTCCAACCTGCAACGCTGACTCACTGCGCATTCGCAGCAATCAGTGCCGACTGACGACAATATGATGTATGAGCAACAGCGGTACAAGAGTGTCACTATAACTGTATAGTATCCCTGCTGGGCAGCGTCTTTAGCGTGCAATGCAAACCGGGAATCACCCTCTTCTTGATCACTCTGTAAATAAAGAGTTTCTCTTTTTATGTTGGCAGTCACAGTTAACGCATTTTAGAAGTCGCCTGCACTTAAAAGTTCTCCATTGTCATTCAAAATAATGTGCGTAAAAAATATGTGTGTTGTCACGATGCAAAAAATGAACACTAAATAAGTTTTTCTAGTAAGTAAGTAACCTTTTTTAAACTACAAAATATACATTTATTTGGAATTTCATATTGAGGCTTGTAATACGGGCTTGCCAGGCAATTTTCCCCCCGTTTTCTTCTTACCGGACAAAGCTAGGGAATGGTTTTTTGATCGTGGTCAACCTATAATCTATATATTTAATTTTTATACTAACATTTTATTTTTGACACTTAGTGCTTTATTGATTTCCAGTATTCAGTTCTTAAAAGTGGGCAAGTTTGTGTTTATTTGCAAAATTGAAAAAGAGCAATATGTCAATAATTCAAAATCTTTTTGATGGGAAGACGAATGGGGAAATTAAAGTGAAATTGAAGAACCATGCACTACCATCAGACGACTACCATCAGATATTAGTTTGATGAATTCAAGTGTAGCTGAATATCCGTTTTTGATGAAGAATGCCTGGGCCATCCGACTGAGATGACTATGGAGGATACGGACAACAAATTTCGTGATATTGTATTACCAGACTGCCAGATGAATAAAGATCAGAGGATTGGTGACATTGTGATCATCTCAATATTCTGTATGAAAAATTGGGCATAAAAAAGTAAAAAAGAGATGGGTGCTTATAGAACATTAACAGAATTGCGTGACAACTTCGGAGCACTTTAAGCCCTAACCTAAAGAGTTTTGCGGTGTTTTGTGACCATTGGCGAAATATTGATTCATTGCCACAAATAGAAGAAGAAACAAAGGCAGTGAACTTCATTTGGCGAATGCGCTTCAAAGTGATAACAGTTCCATCGGCCGGAAAGGTCATTGCCACCTTTCTTTTTGATGAGTTTCGCGAGGCATCTTCATTATCTGGGGAAGAACAATCGCAGGGCATCAATGAATTGATGAGAAAATGGCCTCATTTGGCAAAGAAAAAACCTTTGCTCTTTCACCATGACAATGCACCAGCTCGCTTGTCCACAACCACTACAACAAAACTGGTTGAATTACAGTACGATTTGCTGCCTCATCCATACTAATCTCCAGATTTGGCCCTATCCGATTTTGTTTCCAAACAGCAAATTTAGCTTGGCGGAATGCAGCTCATGTCAAATAAGGAAGTCATTGTCAAAACAGAGTCATATTTTGCTGTTCATCCAATCATATTTTTTTGATGGCTTAAAAAAGGTGGGATAGTACTGGACTATGTGTATCGAGCGAGACTGTTGAGAAATAAATTATAAAAAAATTATTAATAATGTGTTACTGTCCCTAACACATCCTATCACACAGAGTACATAAATATTAGGTCCTTACATATGAAATTGACGTTTAGTATGGGAGGAACATAAAGCCGATTTTTTTTATTATAATATATTTATTTAATCAAAGTATGTACCATTGCTATCTATGCACTTTTGCCATCTCATAGATAGTTCATCGATCCCTTTACTATAAAAACCATTCGGACGGGAATCAATATAATCTTTGAAGGCGGTTTTGACTGCCCCATCGGAGTTGAATTTTTTCCTTTGCAAGAAGTTATCCAAATTTCGAAAAAAATGGTAATCTGTTGGGGCAAGGTCCGGAGAGTACGGTGGATGTCTTAGACATTCCAATTAAAGCTCCTCTAATTTGGTAGCCGTCTGTTGTGCAGTGTGTGGTCTAGCGTTATCATGAAGCAGCAGTGGCCTAGAGCGATTAACCAGCCTCGGTTGTTTAGCAGCTAGCTTTTCCATCATGGTTTGCAGTTGCTGACAATAGACATCTGCCGTAATCGTCTGGCCAGATTTAAGAAAGCTGTAGTGAACGACACCAGCACTAGTCCACCAAACGCTCACAAGTAACTTTTTTGGAGTCAATTTTCGCTTGGGGCATGGTTTGGCTGGTTCGGCAGGGTTCAGCCATTGCGATGAGCGCTTCCGATTATCGTACAGGATCCACTTTTCATCACAGGTAATGATTCGATTTAAAATCCCTTCATTATTGTGCCGGTTGAGTAATGCAACGCAGCAGTCAACGCGCGTTTGTTGATTTGCTTCACTCAATTCGTGAGGTACCCACCTTTCAAGCTTTTTCACCTTACCAATTTGCTTCAAGTGGATTAAAACAGTTTTATCACTAACACCGCAGCCTGCAGCTAACTCGGATGTGGTTTGCGATGGATCCGCTTCCACAATAGCCTTCAATTCTTCATTATCAACTTTGGTCTCCGGCCGTCCACGGGGCTTGTTCTGCAGGTCGAAATTTCCAGAACGAAAACGTTGGAACCAAAAACGCACTGTGTTTTCTTTTGCGGCACCGTCGCCATACACATCATTAATCCTTCGAGCCGTTTCTGCAGCACTGGTGTCACGGTGGAACTCGTACTCGTAAATAACGTGATATTTCAAGTTTTTCATTTTGTAAACTGAGTGACGCAAAGAAAAAAACAATTGAGAAAAAAACAAATGAATTATAATTTTCAAAACACAAATACATGAGTAAATAGCTGTATAAATTTGGATTTGGAATTTCTAACCAATGAGAAGATATTTGAGATCAAATTTGCCAGTACGGCAAAACGCCAATTTCATATGTAAGGACCTAATATCATACATATCATGTTATGTTGTTTCATGTTTTTTTTAATTTCTTTTTTTTTTTAATTTTCTTTACATGTGTAAATGTGTTTCTATTTACGATTATTTATGTTGATATATTTTTGGAATATTTGCTATATTAATTTTTGCTTTAATTACTAGATGTAAAAATGTGTTCTTTTTACTCCCTTTATATTAACTCGTGGCGTCTGCTTGCTTGCCGGCTGAAAAAACTTTGGATTGATTTTTAACCCTTTTCCCGTGATCCAATTGACCTGAAACTTGGCAAGTAGACTCGTGGCGACAATCAAGAAGATCTATCAAATTTTCGTTAAAAAAAATTAATAATTATGGTATAATTTCGGATTTTTAGAAATTTTATTGGTTTTTTCAAATTGGAATCATTAGAAAAGTTTGATTACTAGCACAACGACGGCCCGATAATGTCGCGGAATATTTTCTAAATTTGAATTACTCCGTCGGTATACATAATAGGTACTTCACTACGAATGTCGAAAATCTAAATTGACTGACAAATGTTTTTAGAATTTAATCTTCAAAGCATGAAGTGTCTTATCAAAGCTCAAAACATCTGACATTTTAGAAATATATTAAATTACTGTAAGTTTAGTGTTATGTTATATGTTTTAATTCGTCTTTAATTGTTGTTATATTTTACAAAGAAAGGGAGTATAATAAAAACTTGATTTTTATGGGTTACTTTTTTACAACTAAATAAAAAATATACAAACAAACAACCCTTGTACCCCACAGAAGAATAGTGGAAGCATAATGATTCGATCAAGCTTCATTTTTATTACACCTCTCTATGCAATTTTTTTAAGTTCCTCCTCAACTCGGGTAATTCACCAATATTGCCTAAACAATTCATTTGGTATACAGGCAGTAACCAGAGGGTGACGTTAATTACAATATTAAAAAACTGTTAACTCAAAATCCCTTTATTTCTTTAAAAATTCTTACAGTCTTGCACTAGCGGTAATACAGAAATGTTTTGTTAATTAAAAAATGTATTGAAAATAATCCAAGCCTCAGCTTTTACTATTATCAAATTGCACAACAATAATAAATAAACTAAAATTCATGGGAATATTGGGTAAATGGGTTATATGCAGTATAAGTACATACACCTGAATGCCCAGGATTCTATAAAGTAATTAAAAATGGTTCAGACTGAGTTTAATTTAATACTTTTTCACCTCAATCACCTGTGTGGTAATGACAAAAAAATTTGCGACATAATTAATTTCTACCATAAATAATAAATAGATCTCAACAATCAATTGATAATGTCAAATAATGGTGCAAAGCTTAATAAAAAAGGTTGTTTCTTATTTTAAAAACAAACAAAAAATAAGCACTTTATAGACTGGCTATTTTATACTTTTATAAATATGTTTTATTCAAATATCAATGAATAAAAATGTGTAAAAAATATAACATTTCATTTCATAAATTTAAGTGCCACATCCATTGTAAATATGGTTTGCTGTGTTAACAGTTTTAATTTTTAATATTAAGTACTCTTCAATTTGTAAAAAAACTATACTAACTCGAGGAAATATATTACAAGACAAGGTGAACATGACATTGTGATTTAAGTTTAAGCTCTAAGCATGTGTACTAAAACACAAATGTCTTGAGTTTGTTCATTCAACATGAAATTCTTTGATCTTTCTTCTAATATTACTTATGAGATGCCTAAATAACAACATAATGCAAAGACGATGGAAACCTTTATTTTAATGCACGGAATTATTTAAAACAATGAGAAAAACACAATGAATTTGCGTCAATTTTAACACTATTTGGAACTACGTATGTACATGGTTCCTAGATGGCAAACTTCACTGGGTTTTTATATGAATTTATGATTTATAAATCACAATAAAAAATTATTTTTTTACTTAATGTTACAAAATGGTTCCAATGGATGTGGAGCTTAATCATTATGGGTATTAATTTGAGTAGTAAAAATAAATGTATATATTACTAAATTTGCAACAAATAGAATGAATTATAAATTTGTCGCACAAAACTCACAGTGACCAAATGATGTTAAGCCAAAAATGAATATAAGGCTCTTGAGTCGCCTGTCCACGAGTGACGCACAAATATCATGAGCGCATTCTTAAACAAATGCAAGGGAGCGAGTAGCTGACGGTTAATAAGAAAGTACACCTTCTACTAACGAAAATGTCACTTTACCCACCAACTACTCACCATCAATATTAAAGATCAGAACTTTTTACATATTTCAATCAAACATGATACCTATTTTAAAAACACAAACTTATTCAGACTTTATACGTACAAGAAACACATTTATGAGGTTTCAACATAAATTTAAATTTTTGCTATCCCAAATAAAGAAATAGATCATATAAATAGTTTCTGTCATTATATATTAATAATAACATTCCACATACGATAAATGTATTATTCTCTCACACAAATATTTATGAAACTCAAAAACTCTTGGAAATATTTATTGGCCATATTTTGTGTTTTTAATTTTAAATTATATCGTACAAAATAAATAGGGGTTCTGATCTCCAATATAGATTAATTAAATTCATACACAGCATGATAAATATATAAATATATTTATATATAATATTTCAATCACAATAGCGACTCTTTATAGTAATGTTAAAACCATTATCCTCAAAATTTATTTATTAAACTTAGGCTAGTAATATTTCTATCAGTACCAGTAACATATTTCCAATGTTTAATCAAATGTAAACACAGATAACAATTAAAGTGTACAAATAGTAATCAATAAAATGAAATTAATAAGAAAAATTTAACATTAACATTTCTCAACACCATTGTCTTATATGTATGAAAAATATTTTATAAACATTTTACAAAACACCATGATTCATGCAAATTAAAATAGTTATACATGAAAATAAAGAAAAACAATTTCATGATAATGCTCACACGATTTATAAACACTGGTAATTGATATTACATATTACCATATCTGAAACAAAACCATTACAATATTATATTCAAATCTACAATAAAGAAAATAAAACATTCACAATCATTCACAACACCAATTATTGAACCAAACAGTATTTCAATTAAATTAAATTATTTAAACAGATTAATGATAAACCAATCAAATATTGTTTGTAATGACATATTTTGTATATCTACCGGACCATACACTGTATGATTTCAAAAAGCTAACATTTTAATGTTGCTTTGCCATTCATGGGTATGGCATTATGGTTTGAAACACTTACTTAATATAATAATTAACTGTTATTTAAAAATAGATATACATAATATTCTTACATCAATGCC
>JADDOH010013099.1:0-44929 GCA_016648135.1 Agrypnia vestita
AAAATAGGTATCTTTATAACGCACAGCTAGTTTCCGGAGATCTGCAAATATCAGTTCTATATATGCCGGACTAATCAACTTAATAAAGCGCAGTAATTTCCGAAGTTCTAATATGCCAAGTTAATTACCCTTTATAAAATAAAATCAAACCCGTACCCCCCTTTTCTTTTATCGTGAGCAATGTCGAAGAGTATATTTACCCGTATACCACTTTCACTTGAAATAAAACTATAATTTTCACTCACTGAGGCACTCTAAGTCGACGGTAACTTTCACTCACGGTTCTATCACTCGAAAAAACAACTGACGCGGATTTTGCGCTCCCGTAGACCGTCACCAACTCCCTGATTTCTGCTGTGTCTTGACATTTTAAACCCCCCCTAGCAGCCAAAGGTCCTAAGTCGTGTGTTTCCAGGATTTTCAATATCCTACTTTCCTTGAAACCAAATTCTTTGTTCCTAAGATTCAATTTGGCAAAAAAAAACCATATCTCCACTCGGATATGTCAGTTGATCCCACCTCCTATTGCCGTCTCTATCTCCATCCCCGTGCCCGTTTGGGACGGACTTGGTGGCTTCAGACGGTTTGAACTCGCTTCACAAGCGCGATAATTAATTTTTAATATTTAATTTCTAAGTTCAGTCCATATTGTCGTTTGATCAACCGTAACCACAATCTATCGGGTACTCCCCTAATCATAGTTGATGTTTCTTCATTATCTACCATTATCATGTCCCGTTCTCCCGAATTTTCACTCGTCTTTATCGGAAATTTAACGTTTCTTGGCCGCTATATCATGGGATCAATTTCCATATATT
Organism: Agrypnia vestita; assembly: GCA_016648135.1. NCBI lineage: Eukaryota > Metazoa > Arthropoda > Insecta > Trichoptera > Phryganeidae > Agrypnia > Agrypnia vestita. The sequence continues at coordinate 819 of JADDOH010013099.1, forward strand.
CACCACGTGCACACTGCATACCTAGATATAACAATCATCCAAAGGCACGATACCTAATTTTAAATTAATTTTGGGCGATCTTTTCTCGTGGGTCCCCAATGAATCCTGTCTTTTGGCCGCGACTCTCCGCGCACAGGGACGTATTAGCTCCCTCCGTTGCGGAATTTAAACATAATTTGTAACCATTTATTATTATTTTTATTGGCAGTAAGATTGATCCACAAAGTAACTATGTTACATAGACAGTGAATATTCTCGAACAATATAATACTGGAAGAGTACTATTCGCTATAACACAATAAACTATTAATGTAAGTTAAATTAAATTTTTAAATTCATTGGAAGATTTTTTCCCAAAACAAAATAAATAAACAAATAAATAAACACACAGATACACACTCACACAACCCACTATTGGACATGTTTTTATTATTCTTCTATCGATTGTATGTATGTGTTTTCGCGTAATTGGCCCAAAACTCTGTGCATCAATTATTGTCTTTTCTTCAAAGATTGATTAATTATATGGCTGTAAGAAACCCAATAAATGAAAACAAATAAAACAAATAAGTAAATAAACCTCCAGTGCCGCAGGCAAGGCGTCGGATTAATTCAGTGCTCATTTATTGCCAAGGCACTGGACGCCTCCGCTGATAACTATATACCGCTCACCATGTTCTTAGAGGTGTGTTGAAAGATTGCTAGTATCTGTCGAATCGGTCTCAAGTAGTTGTCTGTATTTGTACGTTTATCATTGTTACATGCTCTTGCTATATCCGTTCCACTTCACATTATTGTTCCTCCCGTCTTCGAATTTCTATCACACTATGTTCTCCTATGTTTTTGGTACTTATATGCTTGCTTTTTACTTGCATTTACTCCTATATATATTTGTTTCATTTATCCATCCATCTATAAGATCCCCATAAGCTTTATCCTTTTATTTCATGTGTATATGGGCCGCAAATTCATATTATTTTATTTACAATATTCTTATCTAGATACACTTGTTCCAATTATGTTTTGTGGTTATTACTACCAAACCCGGCGAAATCTGAGCTAGAATAGCCAATCGTATACACGTTACCCGTCCTGTTGAAACTACGCTAACGTAGGGCAGGTTTGTAGTGATTACATAGTTAATATATTGTATCTATATTCGAGTATATTATTTTCTTGTCGTGCCATTAATATGCTTACACGTTATCGTTATCTCTTTCCTAACCGTATATACCGTCATTGCACAATTACCTATCTGTTGTAAAAGCCTGAAGAGCGTTAGTCTACAGATAAATATAATAGAATTATAGTTAACTTTTCTACCCGCCTACGTTATTCGACTCCCGCGAAACGAAAATGAATCATTATTCGCTCCTCGATAGAGCGTCAGTCTACAGATAAATATAATGGAATTATAGTTAAATTTCCTATCTGCCTACGTTATCCGACTCCCGCGAAACGAAAATAAATCATTATCCGCTCAGTTAAGGTCACCCCTCTGGTACAACGTATACGTTTAATCCGTGCTCCACGGCCAATTCCTATAAAAAATTTTATGGGGCGTTTTCCTCTCGCGATCCCCCGATTAGGACCTGCCTTCCTTGCCTTTGCTCATATTCTGCTATCTCTCTTGCGCGGCAATCCACTTAAGGTCGCGATTAATGACATTTAAGCGGTTTCAAAACCACAGCAAAAAAGGCCATAATTCTGAAACCTCGTGGAACTGTCAATATCATCGTCACCTCAGAGTAGACGTTAATCGGTTTTTTAACGGCTCAAACTGCAATTATCGCGACCCAAATCTACGAAAGCCGTGTTCAGCATTTTTTAATGGGAAGCACATGTGGACCGCTCGGACCGCATCGATCGTCAACCATTTGTACCAAACACGGCTTTACCACAAGATCAATATGATTTATAAAAATTGAATAGTAACTGCCCGTAACCTATATCCGATCAATCGCTACTAACTCCCTCCCAATACTAGCGTTTCATCATTCCCAAATTTTTGTAGCTCCAATACTACGGCCAGTTTAGCTCAATTTTTCCCCGCGTAGCATTTAAATCATCTTAGAGTTCAAAATAAAAATAATAAAATAAAAAAAAAAATCTATAGAAACAGGTGATTCATCACAACCTTTGTACATTAGACAATTCTGTGTATATACTTTTTTCTTATATGGTAATCTTATTCTATTCCAATTTCGGGTGTTATATGTATGTACATCACTATTTGCCTATTAACGCCTGAAGTAAGTATTTCGTTTTAAATTTTAGGATGTAATCAAAGGTGTTACGTTTCAAATACGCAGATTTCAGTTATTTTACTTTTCTTGCATTTTTTAAATAAAGAAACCGAATCATTTCCTGACTTATTTCAATGTTTATTTTCTGATTTTATACTTATTCTTGCATCTACACTTATTATTTTAAATTGAGGTACCCAGAGAATATTTTATTATGAATTTTACTCGATTTTATGTTTAATGCTACCTATATATTCAATGCTTATTCGTATTGAAAAATATAAACAACCCCCCACTCAGAATTGTATTCCATCTCCTATAGAGTGGCTGCACATCTTTATAAAACATTGATTTATATTATTATACGATGACGGACGGAATCCCACCACAGCACGCGGGTCGAAATGAGGAAAGAAATATTCCCAATCTCCACCAACAATGATTGATACTGACATTCGAAATATCCAGACACAAGAGTTAGTCTCTTTTTGGAGAGGTACAAAGATATAATAAATTTATGTATCAATATACTTTAAATAGACTAGAAAAATAATGTTATAATATGTAATTAAAAAAAAAAAATACTCCAGACTAGCTACGTACATAGCTTACAATTTGTACTTATAGATCACATAGTTCCTCCTAGTATGTCGAGTGCTGTTCCAATCTCCAATTCTCCCGGCTTCGTCAAATCCGGAACAGATCGATCTGTCTATTGCAAAAGGCTGTTTTGAACTGATATACATCGGATATTGTAACCACACGTAAAGAATGTCAAGTCTTAGAGAACAAAAAACGGCATAATACGCTTTCCAACTGTAAACTGGTCGGATTTATTAAGTTTTAAATCCTGACTAGCGTAGGACATGTCAGATGTCAGTTTCGACCAATCACACTTCATTTTGCGGCCGGTAGTTACGAAAAAATTATTACTATATAAGCTGTTAATAAATATTAATATTGATTGCATTAATAAAGAAAATTACATACACCCTTTTAAAAAAAAATTCTGTGACAGAATAAGTAATCCTTATACCTGCAAGAATCAAATCGATGCTAGAAAGATTATAAGTGATAACATTTATACATGATATATATACTCTATATAAAATTATTAAAGGACACAATACCTGAATTCATAAGAAATATAAACAAAACCACTGTGCATGAAGAAAACGTGAAACAAGACTACCTTTTAGAAACAAAAGCCGATCGGGAAATTTAATTATGCACAGTGGAAAGAAGTTGTTTGGTAAACTATCGGGGGATATAAGGGATGAAAAATTTTTTTTAAGAGAACGTTATAAAATACATGATGCTTCCTTCATTTGAATGAAATTTATAATGTTTTTCTGTGGTCGGTGGTGTAACGTAGGTCTACATGTCATAGAAAATATTAAATATCTACCTTATTTACCAAAACTAAAACGTTACATTTTTCGAATAGACATTTTCACACCAAAATTACTAAATATAACTGTTACGAATGTACGGATTTTTAAATTAAAAACATTTATTCATTACTCTCGTATTTTTGGCCAATGTGTAAAAGAGAGCAGAATATTGCACGTCGCAGTTAAATCGAGCAAGAAAGAGCACGACAATACGACATATTTCATGTAGGATAGAGATGGCGGTTGTTTAGGTTTCGGTGAAAGAGAAAACAATATCGAAAGAGTACGGTAAAGTCGCGTAACTGTGTTAGACTAAAACTGACTGCAGGCGATCGCGTCGTTGAATTTAGTTGGTAATGACACGTCGGAGTGAGCGCACGCAAATTCGGTATGCCATGATTTTAGATAATATACTTAAATAATGCAAATATGTTTGTTTGCCTTACATGATTATGTAAAGGGACCTTCAAAAAGTCTTATCTGTATAAAAATTAAATATTTTTACCACATATTAAAAACTATGTCGTTTTTAATCATGTAACACTGTGTTATACCACTCCCGCTCCCGCTCCCGAATGCATTTTTTAGCACAGTCTTTTAAGAGTTAATCTACATATACTATCTACATTAATGTAAAAAGAAACTAAAATATCCTGGATGTAATTGACAAGCCACTTTCCTGGGGAACAATTTGTGGCCGAACAATTTTTTGCACACATCACAATAATCATTTCTTGTCATATTGTCGATCATTCTCAACTACGCAACTATTAGATGTACATTCACCTCACTCCTTATTTCGTTGCATAGGAACAATCAATTCATTGATTAAATTAAATTTTTAAATACTTTCTAAAATGTACCTTTTTACTGAGTTGCTAGAATTGCTGCTGAAATTCATTTTGGGTGTAATCGCTTGGGTTGTACCCTAAAGATATAAATTTTTATCTTTTGAACTATAAAACAATATGTCTCTAGAATGTGCTATAAAATGGTAGTTTTACTTAGAAAATTTTATTACATCTTATAGTGAGACATCAACTGTGGCTCCACTTACTTATATCTCGATGAACGATAATTAATTATCTTATATACAAGATTCCTTGGAAGAAGATTCAATAGATATAATATTAACAAATAGTAAAACTGGTAAAATTATCTACGTGTATTACACGTATGTAATACACGTAGATAATTACAACTGGAAAAACAAACAACTACATTGCTTGCTACCGCTAGGCCCTCTACAAAGCTTCAAAGTCAATCCGATTTTTGTTAGTTATATCTTTATTGCTATAAATCTTAAGGTCCTTGTTTTTGGTACAGATAGATTACAACTATAATATATTTTTAAAATTATTATTTTAATTTTTATCTCCTTTTACAGACCAATTAAAAACTTTGAAGTTATACTTCTTTTGGCTCATTAGGGTAAATTGCAACGGAAGTTGCCCACGCAGCATGTTGTGGAACATGTAGCGGAAATGCGATACCAGAACTAACGATGCCGAATTCTCTCAGCTGTCAGATACTGAATACATGCGAGTTTACAAACGTTTCGATCGTTTTTTAATAAAGTTTTGGTTTGTCATCACACCAAAAACAATTAATGTGAAATTCAAGAGATTATTTATTGCAAAAACCACTTAAACATATTAATTCATTGGACATTCAATTCGGCTGTCTATGTTGTATAGTTAAAAAAATTTTGAATACGGAACCGTTTTAAGCCAAGATCGATTAAACATGAATGTGGGTAGGTACTTGAAAATTTTTTGAAAAGGATCAACGTCTCATCCTCATCTCGATCCTATGTTGAATTATTGTCAGCTGTCAGATTCTGTATGCATGCAAGTTCACGAATGTTTCGATCATTTTTTAATCAAGTTTTTGTTTGCAGACGTATAACTTCTACCGCGCATACACGAGTGCGCGCAATTTTTTAACAATATTCTTATATGTACGTTCTGAGAACATAATTAGCGGATTCCGTCTAACTTAAATTAATGAACTTATAAAGAAAATAACGTGGATTAATCACAAGATAATTGCCTCTGGCTACTACGTGGTCCAGCGCCTCTGGGGTGGCTTCGCCTCCTGTTTGCGCGCACTCATCACACCGTGCAAATATTTTAATAGCAAACCTCTCGTGAAATAATTAAAATGCGACTGCCTCAATGTTATTATTAAAGATTAAAGTAAGAGTTCTGCAAAGTAAAACAAAACTGCATAAACTCTGGAATAAGCAGCGCCGACCTCGACCAACGAATATAACCATAAAGTTACCTACTTTAGAAACTCCCATGGAAACGTGCCTCAACTATAATTTGTAACCTCTAACTTTTTAATCAAATTTTTCAACGGTTGCAAGGCATATTAACTGCTTATCACTGCTAAAATTGCACAGCTTATTCAGTCTGTAATTTCTAGGTAATGACGACTATTTTCAGCTTGCAACGTCGTTTTAATCACGATTTTTGCTTTAAAATGTTCATTTAATTGACAATAAATTAGATAAGACACCATACAACTTGTTCCGTATTTCGTCGCTGTATATATAAAAAAGCCTATGTGCCGTTTAAGTACATTCCGAGATTAACGAATGAAACTGTTTTAAAAAATAATTACACAGACTAGATTTATAAAAATATTTTAAATAATTACTAGGCAAACTTGCCAGATGAACGGCAATGTTTTTTTTAGTATATCTCTATTATTTATACGAAAAATTGACAAATTGATTCATTCGTCTGAGAATGTATTAAACGGCACATAGGCTTAATTATATATACAGCGACGTTTTGTTCAGTGAGAAAAAATATTTCGAAAAAAAAATCTACTAAGAGACAAAATGAAATGTTGAATTGAATTTTAAAGAATATTAAACAATAGAAAAAATCATTTTAATTTAAAAAAAATCGTTTATGTACTCACGGTAGAAGTTATAATTTAAAACTAAAATAACTATATAATATAATAATAAAACTAATTACTCAAAGTATTGAGTTTTAAAAAACTGCACCGTTGCTTGTCGATTATTTTATGGATCTTTATGAAACTCATTCTTATAGAAATGTAATTTCGAATATTTAAAATAATTGGGGCAAACACAAACGTTCCTAAATTATTGGTTCGCATCTTATAAAAGATAAACTCAGCTCTTAATTTGTAATATATTATATAGTATATTTTTGACGGCCTAGGTAAAATCGGTGATGGTTATGTCACTTTATTACCACGGTACCAGTCGTGCGTCGGAGGTTCGAGTCTTTCTGCAGTCGTGTGTTTTCGTTTTTTCAGCCGTGAATTCGAACGAAATTATATTTAGATATAACTGAAACACTAATTTTAAGTGCATTTCGTGGTCTCGCATTTTACTACACTCTACTTACTACTCTACATTCCCCGCTACAGGTTTGTTATCTAAAGCTGGCACGTACGCAGTACTCCTCGCCAATGCAATTTTATTATACAGCATGTATAAAAAAAATCTTTTTATATTATTTTAACCAATTAAAAATACAATATTTTTAAAGGTTTTTAAAGGCACTTAGAATAACAATCTGTGTTATTCTGAAAATAGCAATATTGAGATCTCAAATCTTTATCCCAATCTTGACAATTGTGTATAGCATTGTTTTGCCGCCAATTTTGATGTTTTAAGTTAAACATGTTTGAAATTAATTAAATCAATCAGAAAGCTCCAACGCGTAAAAAACCTTAAGTTATTCACAATTATGAATAATGAGCTTTCTAATTGATTGAATTCATTAATTCCAAACCTGTCAAACATAAAAAGTAAAAAAAACGGCGTCACAATGTCATACAATAACTGTCAAGATACAGGAAATAACAATATTGCTTAGATCAGAATACGGATGAATGTTTGTTTTAATTGTCATATAATCTACTTTTATCAAAGGGATGTTATATTAAACCACCGTTTTTAAAATCTTTGAGTCAATTGGGTGGGTCGTGTATAAAATAAAAGAAACGACGGGGTATTGTAAGAAATATAAAATGTATTTTGTTACATTATTGTTTCTAATCAGAATCGCAAATCAATTCTTCTACGCCGCTTAAATCTTCATCACTAGAAGAATCTGATGATTCACTATCGGAATGTCCTACTCTTATTTACAAGTCCATCAGTGAAATTATCCAGTTTTTGTTCGAGTTATATATATTTTTCATCATGTTGTCATTTAAGTATGTCGTTGTCTAGCCAATAGTACGACATAATTTACTGGAATCGTAAGACAGAGTTTACTGAGATATTAGAGAATATGTGCCGATTATCGCGGCACGTATGAAAATGAACTCTACAATTAATTCAATTAAAAAATAGTAAACAAGTGTTTACCAGATTCTAATTATTATCGTTAGATAGATCTCGACTAAGCGCACCTTTTGGTAATGTTTTCAAGTATGTCTAATAAAACCAAACAGGGAATAAAACAAAACATCACGCTGTATTTCGTGATAGTAGTCAAAACAAAACAAAATCCATAAATAATAATGAATGTATTAAGAATAACCAAAAATATCTAACTTACAGTCCTATCTTGAATATGTTCCCTTTCATCCTATCCTGTTTCCTTCGCACCCCCCAATATTTACCCCCATTTGGACACTTGACACTGAGGTATGATTGTTCATAATTTGTAAAGTTTAATTAGTATTAAGTATACCCTGACGAAGAAACGTTGTTTCCGAAACTAGTTGGTTTTTACCAAAAATTAAGTAGAGATAAACTAAGTAAATTCGATTAATAATATTTATAATAATTTTTTGCCATCGATAAATAAACAAACATGAACTAATTTTTTGTTAATTTTTATCGTGATCAATTCATAAAATCATTTAAATACATAATAAATAAATGTTTCAATATATTTTTGGAAATTGTTTTCATTTTATTCGATTTATGTTTAATTATGTTCATTTCATTCACATTTTTCATCATTCATTTTTGGAAACAAATTCGACTGCTTTAAGGAATCTCGCGGGAAGTTCTCAATTTTGGATCGGGGCAAGCGAATGGTTATACAAGTCAAATAAAACAAATATAACTGTGCAAAAATTTCAAACAGAATTTTTCATATCAATTTTAAAAATCATTTTTTAAAAAAAGTCTAAGGGATTTGAATGTCAACTACTGCATTGAATTGTAAATATATAATTGTAAATAACTACTATATCCGATGACACTTATTTGATAGTCATGTATTCGAATGTAATTAATATAATTTACATAATATACATAAAGGGTAACAAGATAAAATATGGATAAATTAGCTTATTGGTTTATTGATAGATTGGCGAATGGCGACACCATTGTTATGCGACATGGCGACAAACTCAGACTGAAAGACGCGTATTTTTTTATGAATTGTAAATTTGGTTTGAAAATTATCGAAAAACACTTTCTACAACAAAGAAATGGATTTAATCAAATTGTATAAAACTATTGTAATAAATTATGGAATAAATGTCATTTTTTCATGTTTAATACCAGTAAGCAATATTGATATTAACTACCTACTTATTATGCTGCAAAGTCGACCGTGGAATAAGGCTTATTCTACAAAATATAATATGTATTTTTTTTTAATATACAGATATGATATAATACAATAAGGAATATACTCCAATGCTGTATGAATATTATTTTTATCTAAAGAAAATAAATTGTGAACGAGGTTTGGAAAATATCTATGTATCATGCACTATGCTCATACATTATAATGTTTTATAAATTGTTAAGAGTTTAATAAATAAATAAATAAATAAAAATCATGATGAAACAAAGGAGCATCGTTACATCACCAATCGTTGCCGTTTCTTCAAGAATTCTTTTGAAAATTTTACACACACGTAAGAAAATAATTATTTTTATAAAAAAAAATATTAGTCTTACTTATATTTTTAATTATTATTATACATGTTTTCAATTACCAACAAATTGGTTGTAAATACTGCGTTGTAGATCATTTTATGTTACGGCCATAGAGATAGTTTTATTTCGACATTTCTGCCGGTGTGACATAAACGACAAGCCGATCGGTGTTACCAACGCATGTGTGATACCAGCGATGCATACATAATAATTAAGCGGAATACCTACTTACGTGCGATATCTGAACATAAATTTCTTGAAAAAATTACCCAGCGATAATAAAGAGTTTATAGACGAGTGAGAAATAGTGTGATTTAAATAATAGTGTGTTAATTTATTTCGTGTTAATCGAATTTGTCCATTTAATAATTAATTTACAAATCGTTTCTTAATTTCCAGCATTTTCATTTGTTTTACAATATTATAACAAATGAAAATTTAAAAAAAAAATACGAAAAAATAGCGTAAATTTTGCCTCAACATACTACAAAAGCAAACAATATTTTTTTTATAAATGCTATATTATTTTGATTTATTATAATGTATACACGAATAAAGTAATTTTTATTAAAAGCATACATAGCCTCTTTATGAAACAACAAGAATAATCTACATAAACCACACATAAACGGTTTTTTATTTAGTGTATCCCTGACTAAAATAGGCCCATAATTTATCAGGCTGTGGTCTCCTTACTGCGTCCTATTTTTTGTGCACATCAACCCTCTCGTATTTCCTACTATGTTCCGGATTATTATTTTTTTTTACATGTTATCTAGAACACAATTATTATTTTTTTTTATTTTTTTCTTCAAGTTTGGTACCTGTACAGTTATAAAATTCAAATGATACATGTTTTAGGCATAATGTTTATATTGACAACATACCTACACGATGTTTTGTAGAGTAGAAAAAATATCGGGCGAGTCTCTCTCATTCAATTTTAAACAGAAAACATTTTTTGTACTTTTGATGATTTGATAACGATTAAGGATATATGCAACTTCACAGATTGCATTTTTTTTCAATATTTCTGACCTGTAAAACCTTATAGTACAGTGAAAGTAACATTCATATACATATCGAACTTCGTTCGCTTTGGTACAAGTCAAATAAAGGTTTTTAATCATTTAATATTATCAAAGCGAATAAATTTGTAATATTCAATATTAATCACTTTCACGATTGTCAAACGTTTTACAAAAAATAAGTAAGAAATATTGAAAAAATGCAAACATTTATGTCGTTTATCTCTTTAACTGTTGATATTTCACCCAAAGTGTAAAGAATATTTTCTATTCAAAATTAAATGAGGAAGTTTCTTCTGATGAGACAGAATGTTTATTGCTAGTGACAAGTAAATGAGGGGTTTGAAAGCAGAAAGATAGAGTGTACGAAGTATTTCAATGGAAAATAAAAATTTCTCACTCACATTCAATCATGATGCGGACAGCGGTATGCAGAGAAATAGCCAGGGTCGGATGTGTCATCACACAACTGAGGGTGGAGTTGTGGTGGGCCCGTTGCACTGTCAGTCGAACAGTAGAAAGAAATCCTGAAAAGGGAGAGGAAGAAGACGATGTGTCAAGAAATGCATTGAAGTGAAAGAAGTAACAAATGTATGGATGGAAAACACAAATTTTGTTATCTCGTCTTGAGATAATTATATTTCATATTTTACTACTCGAGTTTCGAGAGTTTCAAAATATCTTACCAACTGTTTTTAAAACTTCACCTGTCGATTAAAAATGTATGCATAGGGATAGTTCTGTTAAAAATATTATTATTAATTATACAAGTTATAGAATTTTAACACACGCAAAGCTATTTATATGGAATATTTTATAGGGTGACCACAGGGAATATGACTTGTATTAGCTGGCTCTAGTGATCACTTTACACAATGCAATTCCATTTCCATCGTACCATTTTCTATACCAATTCTTTACCAATTCCATCGTAAGAACATCCAAAACATTATCAAATTTTTAAAGGTTTAAATACGTTGTATCAGTCTTCTTTCAAACATTTAAATGTCTAAAGTTGAAAATCAGTCATTCCCAAGACATAGTTTACATATATTTTTCCACTGGTAAAACAGATAAAAAAAAGATATAAAACTTTTTTATAATATGTGGATTATTGATTATGGATTTTTGATAATGTAATTCTTATGGTGGAATTGTGAATGTTGCATTGTGTAAAGTGATTATTTACGTCATCTAATACAGATCAAGAGCCCTGTCAAGTCTACAAAGTCTTTCATACATGTTTTCCATGTAAATAGCTTCATTTATGTGAGACTTCTGTAATTTAGAAATTTTGTTACTAAAAATATTACAATTCAATTCTCTTGAAAAGATTTTTTGATATGTAACATCTTTACACTCGGTTCATGGGACTAATTTCGTAAATGCTATGAAAACGTGCAACAAGAAATAGGAAAAAGCGCGAAAAACTGTGTCGATCAATCCTTTTTAAATTGATGCATAAAATATTTACAAATTAATTAAAAAACAGTCAACTTCCAACAAAGTTCTTCAAGTTGAATCAACTTGTTTATTCATTTATTTATTTTCAGAAATGGTTAAATCAAGAGCAGATTCAGACGAGAATATAGGCAACGTAAACGCGAAGAAAAAATAAGAACTGTAGGAGTAGAGCCAAAAAAACAACCGCAACTATTGTAAGACTAGTTTTTTATTCAATTTCCAACTACTATCGTACCTTCATCGTTCTCCGCGTCTTCGACGGCCATGTCCTCGCTCGTCTCCATGTCCAGCTCCCCGATGAGGCTGATGCTGGGTTTCCGCAGCACCCAAGATAATTTGGGTCTAGGCCTTCCGCCAGCCACGGCGCAAGTAGCATTAAGCTCGCTTCCTTCCTTGATGGATACTAATCTGCTTCCGGGGCTCAGAGTCCTTCCGGCGACTTCCAGGGTCGGGGTTGATGGCTTTTCTGTGGGAAAAAACAACTAATTAATGGATGCTGTACGACAGAGGGTTGAGACAAAGCGGGCGCTTTCATGTCGGGTACAGGGTTTACCGAATGTAGTCAAATTGTCCGTTATTATTCGTGATGATAAAAACTTTACTGTAGTTAAAAATAAGAAATGGCGATATTTATTGCGATGTCTGTCGAGACAGCGATACTGCCGCAGCATAATAAATATCGCGATGGCTCTCCATAGAAAATGGTTCTCGTTCAAAACTACTAGTTTAAGTGTATTCAACACAAACAGCACATAGAATAATGGAGAAGCACATATATTAAAAGATACAGATATACAAATACTGAAAAAACTCTACTTGATCGCGTCCGAAATGCAGAAAACCTGCAAAATAGAGGACATAGCACGATGGAGAAGATCCAGAAGGAGATGCTGGAGGAAATCACGTAGCCAAAATGGACAGTGAGAGACTCGTGCATACAACAGCGAATGAAATCCCCTCTGGATGATACCCACCGGGAAGACCACCGAAAAGATGGAGGGTAGCTGAACCTCGTCATCGAAGAAGTACAGGAAGAAGTAGATAAAAATACTTTTAGAGTTACATCACAAAAATCACATGTGAGCATATTATCTTTAAAAATTACTTGCAATTTAAATTGCTAATATAAGATATCATACTTTGCATGATTGATGGACTCTCCGAACTTATTAGAGAATTTGTATCCAATAACTATTTGTGTAATTGAGGTCATATGGTAGTTATGCATAAAGAAACCAACCCAAAAAACACGTAACAGAAAATGGCTTCTGAAAATTTGAATCTACAAAAACCTAATACGTCGATATTTAATTAATATATTCCCCATTTCAGTGCCTACTTGTCAATTACTTCCCCCTAACTGTAGCCACGCCCCCGTTCAAAAACTAAAATAACTAAAGTATTCATGAATTAGAACTGACTGAAAACTTACTTATATTAACCATATAAATGCGATAACTTGTAAGACTCTAAAATTACTGGTATTAATTTTAATGACGTCACGCCCATTTCAATCAATAGAAAGCATTAAAATATTATACACATCTTTTGTCCGAAGCCAATTAGTCTCCATATTATAAAGGACAAATACACAGTATTGGGCGTGTCCAACGCAAATTTCTCAAATACATTAACTACAAGATTAACATACCAATACAATAACCTATTGAAGAGACTGAAATTACTCGCCTTATATAATAGAAGAAAAATTTGTGATATTGTTCTTTTTTACAAAATTGTAAATAATATGTTGAACAGCCCTAACCTAGTACAAAACACAATACAATAACCTATTGAAGAGACTGAAATTACTCGCCTTATATAATAGAAGAAAAATTTGTGATATTGTTCTTTTTTACAAAATTGTAAATAATATGTTGAACAGCCCTAACCTAGTACAAAACACAATACAATAACCTATTGAAGAGACTGAAATTACTCGCCTTATATAATAGAAGAAAAATTTGTGATATTGTTCTTTTTTACAAAATTGTAAATAATATGTTGAACAGCCCTAACCTAGTACAAAACACAATACAATAACCTATTGAAGAGACTGAAATTACTCGCCTTATATAATAGAAGAAAAATTTGTGATATTGTTCTTTTTTACAAAATTGTAAATAATATGTTGAACAGCCCTAACCTAGTACAAAACACAATACAATAACCTATTGAAGAGACTGAAATTACTCGCCTTATATAATAGAAGAAAAATTTGTGATATTGTTCTTTTTTACAAAATTGTAAATAATATGTTGAACAGCCCTAACCTAGTACAAAACACAATACAATAACCTATTGAAGAGACTGAAATTACTCGCCTTATATAATAGAAGAAAAATTTGTGATATTGTTCTTTTTTACAAAATTGTAAATAATATGTTGAACAGCCCTAACCTAGTACAAAACACAATACAATAACCTATTGAAGAGACTGAAATTACTCGCCTTATATAATAGAAGAAAAATTTGTGATATCGTTCTTCTTTACAAAATTGTAAATAATATGTTGAACAGCCCTAACCTAGTAGCGTGTATCAATTGCAATATCTCATCCTTACATAGAACTCGACTAATTATCACCACATTATTGCCACAATTCCAGAACTAATTACCAATCAGGTTCTGTGATCAGCAGAATATTAAAGACTGATAATGAATATGGTTATATGGTTGACATTTTCAATTATTATTTCATTATTCACTTACTATATACATTTTAAGATATGTAATTTTTTTTTTATGTACACATTACTGCTTTTCAACACTCATATTTTAATGCTTATACCTGATACTTTTACTGCTTATACCTTATACAACTTATACATATACTTAATTTTTATTTATTTTATATTTATTTATTCATACCCAATATTGTTCTATATACTTCTTTAATGTTATATAATATTTTTCTATTTTTTTATATAAAACGTGCTATGACTTTATATTTTGATATCTTGAATATACTGCTTATACCTGATATTGTTTTTACATAATTATTTGTATATTACAAATTTTTCATATGTTAAAGCCTATAATGGGTGTGAACAAATATATAAATAAAAAATAAGTGAAGGATAATTATTAGTATGCGTCCGTCCTGACGAAGATATAGTGGTATCCAAACCGGTAGATATAAAGTTACTCCAAATGGTTTATACAAAGTTTTCAATTAATAAAAAAAATAATGTTATGTAATTATTTAAAAAAATATATATTTTCATGAAGAATTAAATAATTTTTAAAACCTAACCTGTGCACCTACAAACAATTTTCACTGAACACAATTTATTCTGCCTAGGGTACTGCTTCGATTTTTCTTAATTTCAAACCCTGGAGAATATGGAGCCGAATTAAATGGTGGATCGCCGTGATCCGATCAACGATCGACGAACTGAAGAAAATTAGGTAGCACGGAAACATTACCAGGTCCACTGGGATGAAGATTGTCAGAATACTGGTATTCCTAATATTTTTGCAAGGTCTGAGACTTGAACGTCGAGGCAACAAGAAAGATTGACGTATTATAGACGGTAAAAGCTGCGAATCCCAGGTGTCCAATCCAATGCGTTTGGACAGCTCACAGACAACATAAAGCTCCATTTTACAATAAATAAATATTGAGTAGTACGTATCTTTCCTAGTACAAATTCGCATACAGAAACCGAGAACGGAGAGGTTGGTGGTGGTATCAAGGAGAGTTGAGGGAAGCCGTTCCCATGGAAGATCCAAGATGCCAACTAAATGGACGGATCTGGTGGACTGTCACGAATAGCTCATTTAAATAAGCCATCAGAAATGCTGCAGATAGGACCAGATGGTGGTGGAGAGTATTGGCCGTGGTGTCATCGCTATCAGCAAGCACAACTGTGGTGCAACGAGAACGTTCGACAAGTTTCTACATATGTCTAGTATTTTATAGTTTCCTCGAGAATAGTGTAGATGATTCCTGATTGACGTAGATTGTTTAAGAGACTTCAATAATGAGTACTTATAAATATTTTTGACTCTTGTGATATTACTCTCGCATTTTCCCATGTACTCCATCAGTTACCAGATGTTTCCAAATTATTTTAAAAAGCCTACAAACATTTCTATACGGTATTAAAATTATATTATATGTGTTATTCAGTAAGTGATATAAATTTAATATTTGTTTTTAGAAAAAATAATGAAAGGCTTCAAAAGAAAACATCTCGTTACATGTATATACGAGCTATTTTCTTAAATTTAAGATAACAAGCGGCACCTACGCACGCACTTAGTGTATGCAAAATTAAAAGGAACAAAAACAATTAAGTTCGTGATAATATTATGTTTCGATGTGTTCACGAAATGATATGGTGATTTGTAACATTATATATTTCATTCACGGCTATCCTTATTAACTAGGTATCTAACAAAAATTTATTCATATGCATAAATTAATTACGAAATCACATTAAAAAATATAAAACTGCAACTTTCCAAAATTATTAAAATAATATGTAAAAATCTCTTTGTGATTATAAAATATTAGGTCCTTACATATGAAATTGACGTTTTGCCGTACTGGCAAATTTGATCTCAAATATCTTCTCTTTGGTTAGGAATTCCAAATCCAAATTTATACAGCTATTTACTCATGTATTTGTGTTTTGAAAATTATAATTCATTTGTTTTTTCCTCAATTGTTTTTTTCTTTGCGTCACTCAGTTTACAAAATGAAAAACTTGAAATATCGCGTTATTTACGAGTACGAGTTCCACCGTGGCACCAGTGCTGCAGAAACGGCTCGAAGGATTAATGATGTGTATGGCGACGGTGTCGCAAAAGAAAACACAGTGCGTTTTTGGTTCCAACGTTTTCGTTCTGGAAATTTCGACCTGCAGAACAAGCCCCGTGGACGGCCGGAGACCAAAGTTGATAATGAAGAATTGAAGGCTATTGTGGAAGCGGATCCATCGCAAACCACATCCGAGTTAGCTGCAGGCTGCGGTGTTAGTGATAAAACTGTTTTAATCCACTTGAAGCAAATTGGTAAGGTGAAAAAGCTTGAAAGGTGGGTACCTCACGAATTGAGTGAAGCAAATCAACAAACGCGCGTTGACTGCTGCGTTGCATTACTCAACCGGTACAATAATGAAGGGATTTTAAATCGAATCATTACCTGTGATGAAAAGTGGATCCTGTACGATAATCGGAAGCGCTCATCGCAATGGCTGAACCCTGCCGAACCAGCCAAACCGTGCCCCAAGCGAAAATTGACTCCAAAAAGTTACTTGTGAGCGTTTGGTGGACTAGTGCTGGTGTCGTTCACTACAGCTTTCTTAAATCTGGCCAGACGATTACGGCAGATGTCTATTGTCAGCAACTGCAAACCATGATGGAAAAGCTAGCTGCTAAACAACCGAGGCTGGTTAATCGCTCTAGGCCACTGCTGCTTCATGATAACGCTAGACCACACACTGCACAACAGACGGCTACCAAATTAGAGGAGCTTCAATTGGAATTTCTAAGACATCCACCGTACTCTCCGGACCTTGCTCCAACAGATTACCATTTTTTTAGAAATTTGGATAACTTCTTGCAAAGGAAAAAATTCAACTCCGATGGGGCAGTCCAAGCCGCCTTCAAAGATTTTATTGATTCCCGTCCGAATGGTTTTTTTAGTAAAGGGATCGATGAACTACCTATGAGATGGCAAAAGTGCATAGATAGCAATGGTACATACTTTGATTAAATAAATATATTATAATAAAAAAAAATCGGCTTTATGTTCCTCCCATACTAAACGCCAATTTCATATGTAAGGACCTAATACATCACACGAGTAAAGAAATTTAAAATAGATGTATTACAACAGTGCGTAATGAAAGGTCATGAAGCAAATGTTTTGAGATATATATATTTAGTATCAAATGTGAGAAAATATCTTTTATATTATCACAACTATTTTTAAATTAGTATTCTTCAAAAAAACTAAACCAATGGAGAGGCTTTTGGAGGACAGACGGACTGCTGGCGCCATCTGGCGAACGAAGTAAAGACCCCGAGAGATTGATCAGCCGGCCGCTAGGCGCCCGGCTGCCTTGCTACCGAACCTCGTACCTACCAGCGTTCCATCGTCAATCGTTGTACAGTTTAAAAGCAATATTCTTGAACCCATTACACCTGTACCTTCACTCATTTTATTTTTATTTACTTTCACATTGTGTACTCTCTTTTATTTTGCCGCATTAAAAGTATATCTTTATTTATTTATTTATTTATTAACCTATTTGTTTATAAAAGCCCACATTTTATAAACAAATAGGTTAAGTGTACATAATGTAAAAATGTAAAAATAATAATGACAAAGTGGAAATCAAATACTTAAAATACAAAAACAAATATATAAAGATAAATATAATATAAAGTAAAAAGTAAAAAGCAAGTACATAATAAAGCAGAAGCATAAGGAAAACGTAATATAATAAAAATTCAAAAAATAAATGTAATAATATAGAGTGAAAAGCAAAAGCACAAGCTTAGAAAGACAAAATAGAATAAAAATGTTACATAACAGTTAGTTATCTCACTCAACCAATAATCAAAACAAACACAAATCAATTGTTTAAGTCCAATTTGACAAATACTAGTAATCTTTTAATACACCATTTAAATTATGTTTGAATATTATAAAGTTGTTGGAAAGACGTCAAGTTGCTCATATCTGTTTGCTAGTCTAGGAAGCCTTTGCAGTGGAGAATTCAAAATTAACTTGTAGTTACGCGAGACGGAACACGTAAGCAGATACGTTCTAGTACTTGAAGACACTCGATAGTATCTACAATTTTTTAATTTGTATAAAAAGAGAAAGTCCGTCACTATTCTTCTAGTCTCTAGTTTATCAAGAAAGCTGAAAGATCTAAGAATGTTGTAATCAACTATATAAATATGGATAAATCTAAGAAACTTATTTTGGATTTTCTCTATATTAATATAATTTTGTATGATTAACATTGCATTTCATGTATATATATCATTGTAATCTCATCTAATAAATTATAATTTCATCATTCGTGCGCCACAGAGGCAGTGAAGAGATTATGTATGGTCGCCTCGCCGCGCCGCTTACACAGCGTCAGCGATAAAGCGACGATGACCTATTTAGCATTAAAATAATGCCGAACTTGGTGGTGAGAGTAGGGTAGTACGCGGTGGGTCCCTCTTCACTGTACATACACTCAATAAACCTCGGTACTTACATGTGAGTATTATTTAAATTTAATATATTGTTCTGCCTGTGTTACTAGCTTTTCCACTCACATATATTCACACCTTATACACGCGACGTAACACATTGATACGGGAAAATTCTCCTGGTCGGGTGGTAATCTTTCATTACACACTACCACATTGGGGGATCTTCAATATTCTAATGCGGTAAACCACCTCCAGCCCGCCAAAGCCTTATTTGCAAGTTCATTATTTCAATTTACATTTACGTTAATAATACCGATGGCAATTTAAACTGAAGCTAATTCAGCACGTTTTCGAAGTAAGATCTTATTAAATTATTCTATTTCTCCCAGACCACATACATATAAAGTTACCTTCTTATGCTATTGCCTTACATTACCTTTCCACGGATTATATGGTCTTATACGCCATTGCTTTTACTGCATTTATTTTTATAATATTTTTATAATATCTGTAATAACCCGTCAAAATGACTAATTTTTATTATATATTTAGGCCGCCACTTAAGGCTTTGAGAACAGTGCTATCTAGAGTAGCGTAGCGTCTTGATGACGTTAGAGATGGGCATTAACAAATAAAGAAATACGTTTTTTCTTCTTCTATCTCATTATTATATTATACCTCATAATTATTTGAGCTATCTGAAAGCTTTAGTGCGGACATTGTGAGGTTGTTTTTTTGTATCGCATTTTATACACCTCATCATTATTTGTGTCATCTGGTAGCGTTAGTGGCGGACATTGTTACGTAGAGAATCATATATTTTGATTAATGATTAATACTTATGACACATGCGATATAGAAATATGCGCTTATTAGTTTGAATTTGCATTAAACTGAAATATTAAAAATAATCTAATTCATACTATTTTATTAAAAAAACGTGAAGTCAATATTTTCATTTTTTTAATAGAGACGAGCATGGAATACTTATCGCATTAACATTCTTACTATATCAAACTAAGCTAAACTATGTAATGATGGATATAATTGTGCTGTGTAAATAGGAATAACTTGCTGGTGTCCTGGAATGGGGCTCGAACCACCGACCACCAGATCACAAGGCGAGTGTCATAATCACTATATCAACAAGCTTTTTAGTATTTTAAGCAAAAAGCTATTTAATAATAATTTTTAAATCATACTTATGTTGAAAACGGAATGAGATCAGCTATTGAGCTGAAAAATAATTTCGAAGGTCCTTCCGTAACTTTACGAAGTAACGGACGAACATACGAAACTATTATTATTGAGAATGAAATTTTAAAATAAAACACAAATTACTTTGTTTTCACCACTTTATTAGATTAAAAAATCTACATGTTTCGAGAACAATGTTCTCTTCATCAGGATTATTGTGTACTCCTGATGAAGAGAACATTGTTCTCGAAACATGTAGATTTTTTAATCTAATAAAGTGGTGAAAACAAAGTAATTTGTGTTTTATTTTAATAATAATGTCACCACAAAGTTCAAGCCTTCATACAGAAGAGGAAAAAATATTCTTCGAACAGTTAAAATGAAATTTTATTCATAATTTTAGAATTGACGTTTTCCAAACAGCACGAAAAACTTGTTACTTAAAAACAAACAAAGGTCAAGAAAAGTAGCCAAGACAAATTATGAGGTAAGTGAGTGTAAATCTTATATTGTCAAATAGAAGACTTACAGGGACAGGTATAATCACTATGTCACCGACCGCCATATGGTACTCGCAAGTAATATTACTGTACCCATTGCCACTCTGTAAATTATTGCCAATAATTTAATTTTTAATAATAATAAGTTAATTTTTAATATAATTTACGCCCTGCATCCTGCCTCTGCTTAATCACGTCTTACACATATGACGTGCTCCTCACACAATACACGTCACATGCCGACCCGAGAAGATGCCTTTAGACGGGTGGGCATTTTCTCACAAAACACATACAGACACTTATCTGCCAAAAGCCACTAATGAAGAAGTACACAAACATAAAAATAAATACACACGGTGTTTAAAGTACGGCCTTGAAAGATAATTTATTTTCTATGGTTAATTATGTTTGTCAAATAGAAAATGCTTAGAACAAGTGAAGTTTAGTAGAGATGGCAAGTAAAAATGGTGCTCCGAATGCCATTATGGCCAATAAAAACCTGTCAGAAGAAGCAGGTAGCGGTACTAATAGCGTTCCATGGCCAACTCTGATGTTTGAAAGTGAATCCTGGAATTGGCAAAAAAAAGGAATGAAAGTAGACTGAATGCGGTGGAAATGCGGTCACTAATGCACTTGTGTAGAAGATCTTTTGGTCGATAGAGTGAGGAACTAACAAATTAGAAGTGATACTGGCTGTAGTATGGTAGATAGAATAAAAAAAGAAGTGCTGAGATAGTTTGGTCATGTAGAATGTATGAACGAGGAAAGGATGGTTAAGAAAATATATGGGGCGAGTGTTGAAGGCAACAGGAATAGAGGGCGTCCGCGAAAGACAAAATACTAAAAATATTGGAGGATGACCCTGTTAAAAGCATCAACAACCGTAGAGCTTGCATGAGAAAATGTATGAATGTAGCCGAAGCAAAAGTGGTGGGCCAAGATAGAAGAATACGGCATTCTATGCTCTCTGCATAACCCTGCGGGAGAACGGCGTGATGGTTAGTAAGTTAGTTAGTCGAGTAGAAGAACGCACAAAATTAATATTAAATAATCTTTTTAGGACGAACTTATTTAATTAAATAAATTGCTGTCAAATGAACAGTGCACAAAAAAAGTGAAAAATTACCAATTAACTCCTAACTGCTATAATTATAATTCCAGGACTGAGAAAGTAAACTAATTACTTAGTATTTCTACGTACTTCAATTATACTAAATTATTATTTGATGTTGACGGATGAGCATTCAGAATTCCGGCAAATAATAACACATATTTTTATAATATTTATAAATGCGCAAATATTAATAAATTAGATGAAGATAGTTACAGAAAGCAGGATGGGAGAATTATTTTTACACGTTTTTATTAAGCTTCACTTGTAAGTCTTGTAATCAATATTTAACCCACTTTTTAATCAATAATCGCTCTGAAATTTGGCAGAGAAGAGTATTCAAGATGACAATACGACAATCATTCATTAATTTTACAAAATCAGTTAAATCATTTTGAACGTTTGAGTTTTAAGGGTAGATTGTTTAACACTCTTTCTTTTAACTCGTAGCGTCTGCGGTTTGTTGTCTGCCGGAAAATTTTTGGATCGATATTTAATCCTTTTTCCGTGGTCCAATCAAGCTGAAACTTTGCAAGCAGACTCGTGGCGAAGATAAAAATGGTCTAATAAATTTTTGTTTAATGTTTTTTCCTAATTTGAATCACCACAAATGAGTAATGACCCCGACGCGTCCAGTAGGCACGAAATCTGTTTCAATGATAAAGGGAATATAATAAAAACTTGGTTATGGAAAAGTTTTTTAGATTTAATTTGAGAAAGACTTAAAACGCGCTTTTATCAAAAAATGATTAAAAAGGAAAAAATAATTGCCACATTTGTATAATTTTATCGCTCTTAGTACTACGGCTGTTAAAAAATATTTTTCTGTCCTTTACTTTTTTTTTTATAAAAGCATGTTTTATTTTCCTCTTAAATAAAATATTTTTTCCTGATTTGTTTATCTAGAAATTCTTAGAAAAAATAGGATAGGGAGACTATCAGCAAGCAAAGGGAGTATGAAAAAAATATGTACATTTTAATGAAGGAAAAAATCTAGGAAAATATTTACAAATAGTATTCAATTATCTTCCAACAATTCATCCAACTTATGTAGAATTTGAGAGAGTTTTCTTTTTAACAGGAGCAATATGCAATATAATTTATTTATTTAGTATAGAAAGAGAATTCATTTTAAATATATTGACAATTTTAAAACAATATTTAGTGCTAGCACTGTGATAAAAAAACTAACTTGCTGGTCTCGACTAATTATGATATTTTAAAATGTAATTCTTTTAAACTTTACTTTAAAATAAAACGTCATAGGCTGACGAAATTAAGTGTGATTAATATAAAAAAAAGTGAATTTTAAAATTAATTGATGTCATAAAAACTAAAAAACAGATTGCTACTAATTATTATATTTACCATGTTATATTTTCCTTTTTGAAAATGCTAAATAAAAAATTTAAATGTATATTTTTAATACTTGTTTATTTACAAAATATTTTTTTTAAAAGAAAAAACAATACGAAACTGACTTAACAGTAGATTTATATTTATGTTACAAGCTGAATTTTTTTTGTAAGTAATGTACGTTAATATAAATATAAAGAAAAGTAAACACGGAAATTTAAAATCAGAATAATTATAAAAAAATATGACCAAGATAAATACCTCAGTATAAATCATTTTTTTTTTAGTAATTCCATAAAAATTTCTTTAATATTGTATTTTATAAAATTACGTAAAAGTTTATTAAATATTTTCTACATTTTTAATGTTTTTTTTTTTAATGTCCTTTGACGATTTAACTGTACTGCAGGTAGCAAAGTAAATGGTGGCTTAAATTGTAGATACATAATTACTACCTTATGAAAATAAATATTACTGACGAATTCAAAAAAAAAAAATTTTGTGTTCTATAACGCCACTCTGGGACAGGCGTAGCCTAGTAGAGTGGCATAATCCACAAATTTAACAAAAAAAAGTGTAATTTACCTTATATTTTATTGTTAAATTAGTATTAAGTACCTTTTTTTGTAAACAAGGATTTTTTGAAATAAATAAAAAAATAAAAAAATGCAATTATGACCAATAGGAATCTGTCAAAGGAAGCAAGACTAGCGGTACATAATAGCGTTCTAGTGCCAACTCTGATGTATGGAAGTGAAGATTTTTTGAGAAAAATCTCGCATGTTGGACTTATCAATATAACGTTTGGATGAGAGAACAGACAAGAGTAGTTGATGTAATTGAATACGCTAAGAAGATGAATTGGCAATGGCAGTTACTCCTTCTTAGCTCAAAGAAAGGACAATTGCCTGATAAATACAGTCATCAGGCAGTTGGGACAAACAAAGGCATCGCTCACAATTAGCACTTAATTATCTTACAACAATTCAGCTATCTACTGTAAAATCTGAGAGAGCTTTCTCTAGAACAGGATAGATCTGTATTCAAATTAGATCCAACCTTAGTTATGAAACGCTTAACATGTTGAAGGGCTCATTTTAATTCTTCGTCGTTTATATTATTTTTCGTTAACAGGTTTTCTAACAGCAATTAATACTTATATTCATTAGTGATAAAATTAGAAAGAACCTTTGGCCAATTACAGGAAACTCCAATTTTACAAATGTTAGTACAGTAGATACATTTCTTTAGTAGGTTAGGTGGTAATTCAAGTAGTTGTCATGTAAGTTGATGTGTACGAAAAGCCTGCGTGCATGCGTGCGTGTGTGTGTGTGAGCATAAGCGTATGTGGGAATGCATTTACGTATACATGCGTGCATATGTAAGGATAAATGTGCTACCCTGCAAGTTTACCCCTAACATAGTTAGTAAACTGCCCAAAGCTTAAACAATAAATGTCGAAATTTGTTTTCATAAAAACGTGTAACGCTCTTGTTACGTCTCTGCGGGACATTTAAATGCATGGAGTTTAGATTTACAGGGGAGTCAATGAAATTGTTGAAGATATTTCGTATCACCAGTGCTTATTTAGTTATCGAATGACGGCGATCATGATGACGATCATTATTTTGATTACAGGATAGAAAACAGTTGTATTTTTTTTAATTCTTTTTATTTTGTTGTTATGGGAACAATTTATTTTACTCTCTCTATGAGAGTCAGAAGACTCATGTAAATAGGAGTACAGGTATAAATTTGCATTGAAAACAGTTTATATTATGTGTCTAGTAGGTGTTTGTATATATGTTTTTTGATTTCAATTATAATGTTTTTTGTGATCGTTTGGGGGAGATTATTAAAGAATTTAATACAGGAAAAAGTAAAATGATTTTGGGTAGTGGTAAAATTAAATTTTGATATTTTAAGTGTATCTCTAAATCTTGTAGATCAAAAATCGCTTCTTGTGTGTAATGTATTTTTAATTTAAAATTATTGATTTATTTTGTATATATCTTTTTGGTTCTTTGAATTCTATATATATCTTATCATATATATTCAAGAACACATTCATGTTTGTGAAGTTGTAATTTTTCAGAACCAAGTTCTGCGAAATTTTTAAAACCAAATTAATTAATCAATGAGAAAGACATACAGAAAAATCAAATTCACGAAAAAATATTAGGGCTGCTGTAGCTTAATGGTCAGAGCACCGGCCCCGGAAAGGAGGTGACCTGGGTTCGAATCACAGTAGTAGCCTAAAACTTTTTCGTGAATTGGATTTTTCTGCATGTCTTCCTAATTGATTAATTAATTTGGTTTTAAAGATATATCTTATCTACTAAATTTAAGAAAGGTGGTTCTGTACTCACTTAAAAAACTACATTTCAAAATGAAGACTACAACACACACACGTTCATCAGAAGACTACAAAGTGCACACTACAATTGTAGTAAAAACTACTTGAAGTGAAGTAATTGTAGTACTACGAAATGAAGTGAAGTAATTGAAGTGAAGTAAATGAAGTGAAGTAATTTGGCTAAAAAAAAAAAAAAAAGTTCAACGAGAAAAATATTAAAGATAAATGAGGATATTTTCTCCAAAGTAACATTTGGCGACCCATTTCGATTTCAAAAAATTTTCAAACCATGGGGGGGGGGGTTGTTACAGTTTCCAGAGATTTCTTTGTTTAGCTAAATCAACTTCCCAAAAATTTCACGTAAAAAATGCACTATTTAAAGTATATTTCACATACTTTCGATAACATTGAAGTGTGTGTACTTTGTAGTGTTCGCTTTGAAATGAAGTGTACTATTTGAAGTTTATACATTCAATAACTTTGGTGTTTGTAGTGTGCACTACGCTTCAAATCGTGCGAAGTGTGCACTTCAATGTAATGTAGTACTACATTGTAGTAGTGAGTGCAGAGCTGACCCTTCACTCGTACTCACCAAGAACTATGAGCTTGATGGGCTCTGCCGAGATCCAGTTCCCCTCTGGGTCCACTCCTCGGCACACCCAAGCTCCGTCGTCTTCCTTCCTCACCCGAGCTATGACCGCCTCCCCCGCCTTGGAGACGGCCAGCCTCCCGCCGGTGCCCTCGGGATCCATCTCCATGATCTGAAAAAATACAAACATAATACTTAAAATAAATCATGGAAAATTACGAGAGATTAACCTTTTTTCTGTAAGAATATAAGCTGCCACTACTGCGGTAACATGCTCTTCCAGCTGAAGTATGCAAATTAAATAGTTGATGATCATTAAAATTGATGTAAATAAGACTGTTCTTATTCTATTATACTCGAGTTTCGAGAGTGACAGAACCTCTCATCGATACGTGAAATATTATCCACGGATCCGCAAAATGAGCTGTTTTAACAACTTCACCAACCATATTATGGTTTTAAAATGGTATTTTCAACACTTAAAAATTTAACGGTATATAAACATATAATGGTGTGGTATTTTTCAAGATTTTAACTCAATCTTGCCAAAATTCATTGAAAAACTGGAATTGCTTAAAAATATGAATTAACAAAGAAAATGTAAAATTAATGTCCATAATTGAATTGAATAAATATTATATTATAAAATTAAAACTGATGTACGGAAGTGAAGCCTGAAATTGGCAAAAAAGGAATGAAAATAGACTGAATGCAGTGGAAATGTGGTCACTAAGACGTGACTTTTGTGAAAAATCTTTGGTGGATTGAGTAAGGAATGAACAAATTAGAAGTGAATGTAGTGCTAGATGTAGTGTGGTATATAGAATAAAGAAAGGAGTGCTGGGATGGTTTGGTTATTTAGAACGTATGAGCGGGGGAAGGATGGTTAGGAAAATATATGAGGCGAGTGTTGAAAGCTACAGGTACAGAGGACGTCCGCGAAATACCTGGTATAATTAGATGGTACAAGTATTGGAGGATGACCCTGTTAAAAGCTTCTACAACCGAAGAACATGTATGAATGTAGCTGAAGCAAATGTGGTATGTCAAGATAGAATAATATGAAGTTCTATCATTTCTGACTACCCCTGCAGAGAAACGGCGTGACGGTTGTTAGTAAGTTACTTTAAATAAAAGAAAATGAAATTCTGGTTATTTATTTTACTGGGTGTTTTTCTCTTCCCTGTAAAATTTTGTTTTTGCATAAAGACCCTTTTTATATATTCATATGGTAATGATGTTTCAAGCGTAGTTTCACAGTTATAATGATAGAAATTGCAGACAGAACAAGTTGTGCAAATGAAATGTCGCGACGCTTTTGCTGCTTCTGACTAATCAGATTTTCGCTTTATAATTAAGATAAGACTTTATAAGTCGATCTTCCAAACATTTAAATCAGTTGAGTAAATATTATATCAGGTTATCATCACTGAACAGTACAAATGTGATACTTTTTTCGGACCATCAAAACTGTGAATACACCAAATGTAGGTTTTCAAACTCGCACAAAAAGGTCGAAATTCTGGGCTCAATTTTGTAGACGTCGAATAGTCAGGAAATTCACAAAGAATTACGGAGGGGTCGAAATATAATATAAGTTAGTTACTCCCATAAATCAAATATTCAAATGGCCAAATCTGTAAGCTGGATATATGTATGATTTATTTTATTCATTTTTGAGATAAGCTAAAGTAAGCCCATAATCTATTCTTTCCGCATATATGAGCGTTCACATGAATAGAAAATGAAAAAAAATCTATTTTATCATATAATCATGAATGCTTAGCAAATCACATTTGGCAAACTGCATATATGCACTCTGGGATTATATTTTGTTTATGATAAATTATAAAAATCCCACAGAGACGAAGATGCTATTTATATGGGAAAAGTGTATGGAAATCTTTTATACAATGGCCAAGGGCTTACAACCAGTATGAGCTGTCATATAGAGGCATCATTACCAGCTGCGAAACCTATGTAGTAGAGTGTGTCACTTTTTTCAACTTTCGATTTTTCAAATTTAATAGTTCTCAAAATTTGCATTTTTATATGTTATTAAACGCTGTGTTTACAGTTTTCCTTAATACTGGTACTTTTGGCTAGCTAAAAGTCCTTGAAATATAGAAAAAGTTGCAAAATAACGTTCCAATCAGAATGATAAATTTTTTGTATTTACCAATTGTCTTAGTAATTAAATGCTTTTTTCTAATAATAATATAGCCAGCATAAGGAAAACGCCATATTTAAGTTCATTTTGATAATCTGTTAGCTTAAATACCTACCCCCGTTCGGACAATTTCGGCTTGTTTCGGGTCGCGCTCCAGTTATGCGTGCCTCATTAGGCCAGACTCCACACCGAACGGTTGTATTTGTTAGCTTACTTGTTTTCAACCGTCGTAAAGTTTTTACAGATTATACGTAATAAATTAAAGTGTTTAATTCATTCATGAAACGAATCACAATGGCAACGAATCCGTCAAGTTCAAAAGAAACCAGAGGTCGTACGAAATTAAGTATTTTTGAGAAATATCCCGAAAAATTCTAAAGTACTACGTTACCAACTTATGGATATATTTAACGACATTATGAGTGGGCGCGTCATGAAATGAAACAGTCAAGTAGTTTAGAACCACAAGCAAAAGTCATCACTTCTCAAGGGGCTCGAACCGTTCTTGAAGTTTGGAAAAATGCAAGCATTGTGAGCCAGCTTCTATTATCATATTGCAAACAGTATAGGCTACTATCGAAAAAATTCAACAAAGAACCAAAAAGTCAATCGTATTTAGATAAAATAGAAAACTTAATAACTAAATCAACAATTCTTTTTAACATTGCTGCGTGCAAATGCAAAAATTATTATTCTTGTAAATGTGGAAAAAATAAAACGGTTCCGATTAAAGACCACCCATTTCTTGAAGACCAAAGAACCTTCGGATGCATAGGCATTGGAAACATAGTTAAAGGAAGAGAAAATTGAGAATGTACAAAAAAATTCGAAAGGTTGGCTGAATTATGTGATCGTTATGGCGTATCGGACAGAGCAGGCGCTGCTATTGCTTCGGCTACACTGAGTGATATCAGGGAGGCATCAAATATTGACAAATGACAATAAAATTGTAATAGAATAGAGTATACGAGAGTTTTGAAAGCTTGTGCCTCGCAAAAATCATTGTCGAGATCTTTTGTGATACCACAAATCAATTTTGAGAGCGATCATTATTACAACATGATTTCCTGGCAGGATGAGAAACTTATACTGACTGAACTACCGCTTTTGAGCTATGTACTTTTAAAGTGAAGAGCTAAGGACAGTTTTCGTCGAATGAAATGTCCGAATATTTGATTTTTCCAAGTCCCTGCCACACACATCAGTAGAAAGAAATCTACTGACTGTGTGTGGCAGGGAAATGTGTGGATGCCTTAAATTGACGACTGTAGCTTCTGTCATAGGGTAAACAGTTAGAGAAGGTTTTATTGCAGCCAAGCAGAATTCCAGGAAAATTATGCCAATTTTTAATTCTGAAAAATAACTTTTGCTGTCTTTAAAAATACTCTTTTTGGAAAATTTTGTATGTTTTATAATTTTTTTTTAAATAATTCAGCTTAAAATTTGCAGTAAATTTTTGTTTAAGTATATTATCTATATATATATTAACGAAATTAAGTAATCTGATAAAAATTATGTAGAAGAAAACAGCACTTTTATTACCTCTGAAAAATCACTAAACACCAACATTTTCAGAATATTTGGCTCGCTAGAACCAGCCAAAAGTATACTTTAATTGCAACTTTTTTTGCATTTTTGTGTAGTTACAAATGCAATGCAACTTTTGATAACTATTAAGTTTAAAAACTTTTTTTTTTGACACACTCTACTATGTAGGTATACGGTTCCATGAGAAGAACTACATCTGTCCCATAGTCCCTTCAAGCATAGTCCCTTCAAATATATGGATGTTTTCAATTTGGAACAAATATACAATTTTCAAAAAATTGATAATGTGTGAATGTTCTTCCAATGCATTTGGTGAACGCTGTATTGTGTAGAATGATCGCTTAAGCCAGCTCTTACAGATTGTCAGCCCTGGACCATCCGTATTAACATGACTTCCTTATACGTTTCTCTTATACAAATAGCTTCTCTCTGTGAGACTTCTTTAATTTATCTTAGTTTGCATTTTTCATCTTGATGATTTTGTTATCAAAGCTAATTTTTTTTTGAATCAATAAAATTACGGAGATGCAAACATGGAAAATATGTCACATCACATTCGAAAAAGGACTAAGGGTATCCTGAAATACGGTTCAAACCATCGACCACTGGATTACTAGGCGAGCGTCTTTGACCAACAGGTTACTCAATAATAAATATTAAATGTTTTTAAAATTGAAGATAAAATCACTTAGCAAGATATGTGATGAACATAGAGCATATTAATAAAAAAATGACGATAAAAATAATAGAGATAAGGTGAATTGAGTTAATAGTGAATGAGCAGCATAGAATATAAATATATGAAGTTCAAAGTGATCGTACAGTTCACCACATTATCACATCGGTTTCAAATTTTTATGAGTAATATATTAAGTATTTCTTAATATAATTTCATTTGTAATTAAATGAAAATATACTTTTAAATTGATTTTTGAGGAATTTTTCTAATTAAAGTCACGGTAGATGCACCTACTCCGTCTCTAAGTGCATCTTTCTTGATTATTTTAATAAACTTAAAAAACGGGTACTTCACATGTTAACACTTAATTCAGGACGGTAGGTTTACTTTTTGCTAAAAATACTCAAGATTTTTATTTTGCTACATTACGGTTTACTGTCAGGTTAAACCATTAAGTTCGAACTTATGACGGTAGGAGATACTGCCCGTAACCTAATATTGGAACGGCATAATTTATGTCAATGCTTACCACACACTTCAAGACGGATGTATTTAGTATTTTGCGAGTACATTTCGAAAAAATCATCAAAATAAAATTAGCAGATAACTGAAATGTCAAACAATTGCCATTTAGAATTCAAATATAAAAGTATCAATTGATTTTTTTTTATCACTACGATTGTTTCGAGAGGAGCAGTCTCTCTCATCATGAGGTATAATTAAATTATACCTGATGATACTGTAACGAGGCTAAAAAGAATTACGTACTCCTGTCACTATGTCACAACACTATCAAAGAATCGAGAATGGTCGAAGGTGTTCTACGGCTTTCGGGGGGCATCTAAAACATTTGGGAAAAATCTATAAAAATCTAGAAACCACGAGAGTCTTCTCCTCAACACTAGAAAAGTTTAGGATTTTGATACCTCGATACTCAAGATATAAATACGGGGCCAGGCCGTGCGCGATTAGTTGTTGTTGAGTCGCGTTGTCAGCGAAAATAAAAGCAAAGTGGGCCACAGGCCGCGAGACCAGGGTAACCAACCGTGCGATAACTTAGGCGAATAATCTAGCAAAGTTCTTACTTAAGTAGTGAAATAAACCGAAGCGAATAATACATGCGAAACTGGATGGAATTCTATAGTGAACGTTAAATAAAGTGTTAAAGCGAAAATATAGTGTCTATTTACGAGTGATAGATTACGAAATAGTCGTTTTCATTCACTCCACTCGCAGCCAAGACACGTGATAATATTATATTAAAACGAATGAATTTTTAATATTTCTTATAAGTTACTATAGTAATACTCCAATATTTTTCAGAAAATAAGTCAGAAATATTTTTAAAAAAATGCAGACCTTGATATCGCTTATCTCTGTAATGGTCGACATTTCAACCTAAGTGTGATGAATATTTTCAATTCTATACTGAGTGAAGAAGAATTTCACGAATGTTTTGCCACTTGCCATGAGACACCCTGTGTATCAGAGTTATTAAAACAGAGAAAAAAGATTAACTACTAAACCAAAGATTTTAAGAGAAATGAAAAATCACCAGAGCTTGCGTCAAATCTTGAAACGAAAGCAAAAGCTCATTTTAACATTGATTAATATTCTCTTCTTTTCCAGATTGGTGAAATAACTTAAAATGGGAAGACGAATATCTGAGACAGCCGACAATACCGAAGAAATGTTTTGTAAAATAGTGATACTCATTTCAGTCGTGGCTCTGAAAACAAAAATATGAGTCAGATTCATACTTGTTGATAATGTGTAAGTTGAAAAAATAAAATAAATTATTTCAAAATATTAGTAAGGGCAAGGTTTTGACTATCGGTCGAAATTCTGGGATTTTCTTTTTATAAAAGCAAAGGCAAAAATGTCTCATTGGGGTATTTCTGAGATAATACAAAAAACCTGTCAGTACTCAAGCGGATTTCTCAGAAAACTATGAAGCCGTCATCTTATTGGAAATAGGTTTTTAAAAACAATTTGCACCTCTTTTATCTTCTAAATATGTGTATAAATAAATATTTAACTTATTAATATGGATATTGCTCTGATGGCTGTCAAAAAGAGAATATATGTGGGGTATAAAAACAAAGGCCAAAAAATATTAATGCAGTCATCGAGAATTACTAATTTATAATGCACTGAACGTGAGATTTTATTGGAGATAGCTTATAAATTTATAGAAAACATAATTCTGGAAGGGATAGATTTTATATATAAAATCCAGAATTCAGTACAGTAATACTCGGTGACATTTTAAATCTTTTTTGGATATTGCTGCATTTGGTTTTATACCCCACATTTCTGCTTTTGCTAATTACATAATTGGTATTGCTGTCTTAGCTCTGATGTTTCTTTGTAAAATCGACATCAATTCTTACATTTTGTGATGTGACACATTGGGATTTAATATGTTTATGTAGATTTTGCCGCCTTTGCTTTTTATAACATGACAATTTTGCTATATTTATATATTCACTATCACGAATTCGAGTTCATTCGTAATTAGTAATTCTCGGTGACTGCATTCAATACATTTTTTTTTATATTGCTGCTTTTGCTTTTATACCCTTCAAATGAAGTTCTCGTTATAATCTGCGAGGATTTCTGTTTCAATCTTTGCGAATAATATTCTAAGAGTTGCATTATAATTAATTTCCGGGATGTTTGCCATTCAAATATTTACACGGCGAGATGAAGAGGGCGCAAACGGGACGGCTCTGGGCAAAAATGTATATTTATTTCATTACTCTGTCATGGTCGAAGCTGTGCGAGGCCAAGGAAAACACTAATTAATTATTGATTTATATATTTTTTTTAAATTCACTGGACACGAATTAGATTTAAGCACTATTTTTTATTCACACTATTTGGCAATTAATCACTTGTCTGTGAAACCCTTTATTATCGATTGCTAGAATATTCTGTTTAATTATCACACATAAGAACTTCGCCCTTTAACTGTTTCTTCCGCTTCTTTTTTTAAAGAACTTTAAAATAAGTTGAATTTCAGTAAATATTATGATTAATTTCTGCAGGTTAAGTGTTATTTTAAATATGAAAGCTATAAGGCCATTATCAAACAGTTTGGACTGTTTGATAATGACGTTACAATCAGAACTTAATAATAACAATTATGAAAATTTTACATATTTTAAATTTCATCAAGAATAAACATGGAGTTCTGCAAACTCAACACAAAAACCATAAATAAAAAATCTGTCGCTTCATTAATAGTTACTGCGGTTATGGCTTTAATCGCTGGTTAAGTCGCGTCGGTTAAACGTCAAAACAATCATAAACTTTCCGCGGCACTGGCCCTGACTTTTATACGAAACACATTCTAGACCATCGAGACTATTCTATACATTACTAATGTTTTCGTCGCTTCCAGATGGTTCCAGACAATGTTCAATCGTGTCGTTGTCTTCGAGAGGGTCTAACAGTGCGTAATCATCTCGTTTCAATATTTCCGACAAAAATAGAACGCATAGACTACTGTCCTTCTTTTTCTTTTATTGCTATCTTCTATCTTCTATTCTATTATCACTGCCGCAAGGAACTGTATCGGTGACTGTATATCTGTATCATCGTATAATTTTGTGGGAGACATATAACTATTTGTTTTTGTATTCTTTTCTTACCATGTATTTATGTCTTCCTGTTGGATGACCAAATAAAAAAAAATATATAATAAAAAACTTACCACTACTAGATTTGTGGGGTGTAAAAGCAAAGAGAGCATATCCAAAAAAAAAAATTTGAATGCAGTCACCGAGGATCACTTATTTAAAATATACTTAATTCAAGATTTTGTGTATCTACCCTTTCCAAAATTATGTTTCCTATCTTCTATCTATAATCAATAATCTTGAATTCAGTACATTATAAGTTAGTAATGATGTCGATGACTGCATTATTTTTTTGGATACTGCTATCCTTGCTTTTACATCGCTCATTTAATTCTACTCCTGAATTTTCTTAATTTATATAATCATGTTATTTTACCTTTCAAATTAATTATAATTTCAGCTACGATATTACGTGAAGATATTTGCAACGGGCAGGATAGCAGTATTTGTTCAATGGTTTGTTTACTAAGAAATTCTTAGAATTCTCTCCAACCTACTTACTACTAACAAAGGCGCGGATGTTCGAGGAGTTGCTTAAGCATCAATGCAGGACAACCTCCAGTAAGTTTTAAACGACAATAAAAAACAAATTGCTAACTGTAAAGCCAATTGAACACGATTTTTTTCTTTATTGTTCATTAAATACAGTAAGTGAATGAGTTTTGTTAGAAGCAGTGACATGTTCCATGTAGAATGTCATCGTTAACATGTAGAGTTTTAAATGCCAACCTGATAGCGAATTCTGGAGCTTAGGCCCATAAAAAGGTCTTGGGTAAGCAGTGAGTTACCGATCACTGTGTCCAGTTCCCCATAAGCTTTGAGCCTTAGAATGGCTTACTTCCAGTTAGATACCATAATACAATAATTAAATTTACAAAACAATGTAAAAAAAAATAGAATATCTCGTTGATGAATCGGTATATGGAAAAAATTTATCCTAAAAATTATTCTATTAATAACATCTCCCATCGTAACTCTTCCTATCCAACATTATTTTTATAGAATAATAGCTTTCCCGCGCGACTTCACACGCGGAGATTTTTAGTAACTTTTAGTCATATTTTATCAATTTAAGTGTTAACCTTAACATATATATAAGAGGTAGCCCTCGTAGTCCAGTTGGTATGACACTGGCCTCCCACACCGAGGGTTCCGGGTTCGAATCCCGGGAAGGTCACAATTAATCTATGTGATTTACTCAAACATGGGTGTTTTATGATGTGTTTCGCTTCTTTAATTGGGCCTCTTGGCCTGTTGAAGCGTAAATAAAAAAATAAATAAAATATAGATATATATCTTTGCGGACTTTTATATATAACTTTTGAGTTCTACAACTATTCTATAGAAAGTATTTAATATCTCTTACAGTTAAGGCAGCGTTCATAAAAAACGCGTCGCTCGACCATCTTCTCGTTGACTTAAGTTGTAAAATAGGTCACCACGAAAAGCCCTTTTATTTCAACGGGATAATATATAGCCTATGTCCACCCCGAAAGTCCATTCTAAATATTGATTAAAGAATTTTTTAAATCGGATGATTTCTGAGTAGTTTCCTCCTCCTCCTCCTCCTCCTACATCCGAACAAACTACAAACTTTACCTCTTTATATATTAGTATAGATATTACTTGATTACAGTATGATATTAGAAAGAGGTGAAACATTTTAATAGTTGTAACAATAAATCTTTTAGGTACTATACGTCAACCACAATCAAAAAACTATTCCCTAGCTTTGTCTGGTAAGAAGAAAGCGGGGGAAAGTTGCCTGGCAAGCCCGTAATACAAGCCTCAATATGATATTCCAAATAAATGTATATTTTTTAATTTCAAAAAGGTTACTTACTTACTAGAAAAACTTATTTTGTGTTCATTTTTTGCATCGTAACAACACACATATTTTTTGCGCACATTCTTTTGAATGCGGTCTAGCTATTCTTACCTAAGAAAGCAGAACTCCTCGTGTTTAGCGATTTTTCTTCTGTAGATCCACATTTCGAATGTTTCAAGTCGCTGTATCAGTCGTTTGGTAGGTGTCCATGCTTTCGTTCTATAAAACTACATTGAAAACACGTAGCATCTGACGATTTACATTCATGATCCCAAGTTGATATCATGACTGCAGAATAACTTGTCCATGCGGATAAAGATTGCACGAGCTTGCTCAATACGCCATTTGATTTAAATCGAAGGATATTATATTTTATTCAATTCAATTCAGTTCAATTCAATTCAATTCAATTTATTTCATGATAATATGTACATGACAAACAAAATGTTTAAGGCATACATATTAGGAAGTATATATCAAAAATGAAAATATTTAATAAATTAAAAATAACATAAAATCTGGTCAAAGGTATAGGAGAATCCCGCTTCGGAAAACCCCCTCAGACACATGGAATATATCAATACCCAAAGCGATTTTGTTCAGCATAGCTGTGGCTCTTCCAACAGGCATAACCATCGGCAGGTTGGTCCTGTATATTGGAATGTGAAACAATCTATGCTGACGATGTCTAGTGTAATTATCAGGCACATACAAACCAATGCTCTGCATAATTTCAGGATTATCGATCATACCGCGCAACAATCGATAAAAATGTGTAATCAAATACACATTCCTTCTAGTCCCTAAACTATTGTAGCCAAGCATACCCTGGAGAAACTCGGTTGGGTAAAGCCAAGGATAATGCCCGTACTCTCTCATGTAGAGATATCTCAGAAACTTCTTTTGGACTTTCTCCACCATAAGAGAGTACTTGCCCTCATGTGGCCCCCAGATCATCGAGCCACTCTAGATGTTTTTGCATTTTTTTATGTTGTGCATCGACTTATTTACATTGTACCGTGTATAATTCCATTTTAGCAATTTAAAGATGTTATTAATATTTTCAAGATTTAAAGAATTCACTTTGTGATTTTAACAAAATATTAGTTTTGTTAGTATATAACAACTTAGTGTGATTTTTAGTCTAGCGGTTTCGAGACGTACCCGTCTCTTCGTGGAGACAACCACTACACCAGCACTAAATGTTAATATATGAATAGTACTATAGTTGTGGTGTGTAGTGTTATGTCCTGTCGAGACCGGTAAGTCTCGGTAGACTCTATATCTCAGTAAGTGTTTATATACTAACATATTTTGTTATAAAGATGTATTGAATAGAGAAGAGTGGACCCACCCAGGGCCATCTATGAGCAGTAGCTCCCATATCGGCCCTACACGTTCGCCACCCATTTTTGGCATTATTTTTATGCTAAAGTAGCCGTACTCACCGCCCCGCCGACACTCGTGGGAATGCGCGCGGGATGGGGAGGCGTCCATACAAAACCTCTTCTCTGCCTCCAAAGCGCAGGGACAAATGACATTTGGAATATATTTATCACACATTAAGTGAGAATCACAAATTACATATGTTCAGGAAATGCTAAGTCTATAGTGTCTATAGTAATAAGCGTAAGGATAAAAACACAACGTGTAAACAAACAACTTAAGGGCCAGATTAATTAAAATGAATACGAAATTGCATCTTAGAGACAGTTATTAGAGTAATTATTATTATTAGTATCTTATTTACTTAATCTAATGTTTTACATTGTTGTCTTCTTGTAATGTTTATATCTTACTTACTTAATATAATGTCTTAATTTTTATAACTTAATCTAATGTTTCCTTGTCTATATTTTACTTATTTAATCTAATGTCTTACAATAACGATTACATTAACAATAGATATATACATATATGACAATTCCCCCACTTTTAAACACGAGAATAAAATCTCATTTAACAGTGGGTAAGCGTGTAATATAAATGTGTATTAATTATATTATATTGAATACACTCTTAAGTTTGTACATTTACCAAAAAAAAATAAAATTAAAAATTAAAAAATCACTCCCTTCAGGTAAAAATTAAAATAAAATAACAAGTACAAACATTAAGGGACTCTCCAGTCCGCAGATCCACTGCCGGCAGATATAACCACGGTAATGATCCTAATTAAGTTGCGTTTATAGAAATTTCGACGTGACGGAAATCGCTAGTGGAAAAAAACTAGTTAAACTGAACTATGTATTGAATAGGTAAAAAGCGAACAGGGTCCACGTGGCCATGAGGGTGGCTAAGGAGGCAGCGCACATACATACAGGTTAACTTTAACCCCCTATACACACACATTGGAGATAATCAAACCCTAGTTGTAACTCTGACCGCAAAGCCAAACTATTATATCATATTTTTTACCTCCCTTCGTCCTGCGGCCCGCCCCGATTAGGGCCGGGCTCGTTACTCTGCCTTGAAGGGAAGGAATTAACCCCCATGCGCTTCCCATTTTTCTCGTCCTGTCTACCAATTAAGGAACAATCCCGAGGAAACGGAGGAATTTCCTTTGTCTCGGGAAAAATTGCCAGTTTTATCGCCGCATTTAGCGTTTCGTCTTTGTTTTATTGTGAACGTCAAAATTAATGCCGAATTAAATGATTAACTATTATGCTACGTGTGTGTTGTGATCTAGTTGCCGAGAATCAAATCATCATAACATGGTGTAGCACTTGAAAAATTCTATTCAAAAGGAACTATAAAAAGAACTATCCGCATAAATACATTTTTCATTTTCAAATTATTTTGCAACTGGTAAATGTGCGAAAACTACCTGTAGAAAATTATTTAAATAAAAGAAAATGAAAAATAGTTCCTTTTTAAAATGCACTCTCATTTAGAGGCAGTATTTTTATCAAAAATAAAAGTAAAAGCTTAGATTTTTGTACACTGAAAATTTGTATAATGAACCTTAAAGATAGTTTTAATGTGACATTAAACTACAATGGAAAAAACATTTATTGACCTTTGGGAGAATATGTTACACCTTTTTATTGTTGAAAAATTAGGAACACAAAACAACATTAAAATTTTTGTTTTAAATTAACAAGTTGTACGATATATTAAATTACTGTGGATGGGTTCTAAGTATTATAAGTATAGGATCATACACATGCAAAGCATTGAATCTGACAATTTTTTATAATTTTTCTCCATAGTTTACCTAATCTACACCTATTCCCAATGATACACCTTTACCCAAAGATAAGACAACTTACTACACATGATACTGAAAAAATTAATATTTTTATATATCCCTGAAAAAGGATCAGGTTGCTTCAAAACCGGGTAGCATGAAAAAATGTAATTTGTTATTTTAATATTAAGTTATTTCGCTTTGTATACCTTGCTTAAAATTATTAAATATTACATTGTCACTAAAGGAAATGAAAGAACCTAAAAATTTATTTATTTAATTCACTGGAAACAAACTTATCTGGAACACTACTCCATAATTCGCAGTAATCTTCACTAGAGAATATTCCACTTATCCGTGAACAACTTTATTTACGCCGTTTCTATCGCACTGATACGCTACTAGAATACTACGCAAGAAGTAATAGGATACTTAATTCGCTGCCTGAGTGTATTCGCACGGATCGTCCACTCGCTTTCTATGACTTCGCCTTCTGTCAAAAAATGACGACTCGCGAGAAAGTTATTTTCTAAAATCTTCTGGTATGTTCTGGTGTGTTCTAGTGTTTTTTAGTTATTTCAATATTAATCTATTATCAGTTGTGCGATTACTCGATTGTTTGTAGTTCTTCCCGATTTAGGATTCCACGACATTGTGTATGTTTTCTTATCTGCGTCCCATACACTCTAACACATAATTATAATAATAATAATGAATAATTTACATATCGCCACTTAAGTAAAAAATTAATTTCAAGGGCGCCTTACACAACAACTGTTCAGCCGTATAAGGGTTATGGTTTTTTGAAAAGGGTCGTTCTCAGAATTTTTGTAAATAATGATTTTGATGCACTCTCTCGTATTTCGAAGAGTAGAGTTCCACGCTTTTAGGCCTGCCATCAAAACAATTTCAATTCTACTCCTTCAAAGAAACGGAGCCTATGTAATTTACGGAAAGGGAATTACGTACTATAAACTTTCTCCAAACATTGTTTTCTAAATTAGTTTTGAAACTTTATTCTACTTTTCAAAATTTTAACTTTACACATCTTGTGCCTGCTAAATTTCTTTCTTATGTAATCTTTCTTTCTTATTTTATCTTCTATATAAATGTACGTAAGAAAAAATTTAATAAAATGTGACGTGTCTGCCATGAAACAGCACATAATTCTGGCTAAGCATTACAATTTTAAGTATAAATAATTAAGTAAAAACATTATAACTTTTATTTACCTGTCAGAGTGAGAATCAAAGCCAAAACGACTGTCCGCAAAAGGAATCAAATGCTTTTAATTACTAAATATCGCCTATCAAAACTGTTAAAGCATTCTTAAATTTGTATGGTATAAGTGCATTATAGATCCTAGGTTACGATGGAATGTGGTTATGCGGTGCGAATAAATTGGTTTTTTGTTTAATTTTATTTTTTATATGGCAATTTACCCTAAAGCAGGCTCGCCTAGTTGGGCAATTTGACATATTCTTGTGTTTCTACTTCAGGGTAAATCACTAATTTCTATGGTGTTTATAATGTATTTAAGATTTTGTAATTATATGATAATCAGAAAGAATTACGCACTCTCGAATGGTGCTCGCAAGTCTGCAATCGACTGGCATATTTTCGCAACAGCTGGAAGTATGCAAAAATGACTGGAAACGCGTGTAACGTTCTCGAGGCATCGCGGAATCAACATGTTTCGTATAAAAGGCGGGGATACGCACGGCGAGCTAATTTATTTTTACATTTAGGATATCCATAAAGAAAATTGCGGCGGCTCAGTGTGACATGGGTGAAAATGACAACGAAAAAGTGAAATATACGGCCAGTTTTTTTTCAATATTTTTTCTTTGTTAATTACAGATATACATATATTCATAGGCCAAACTGCACAGCAGTTTAACGGCATGGTTGCCCTTAATATACTTCAACAAATTATTTTTTCAACATTATTTTTATGTATACATTTTTTTTATAAACATTATAGGGTACATATTCGTTAATAATTAGGTATTATAGCTTCAAAATTATTCTTTCACTTTCGACTTTTTCGAGGCCAGTGGAATTTTTCTGTCTTGCAACACGTTGTTTGTGGTTTATATTCTCATTATTCGACCTGACGATCGGATTGTATAGGATGCGAGTCAGTATGTACATTAGCATTATTTATCATTTCTTCTAGAATTATACTATATTTTACTTTTTGGTCAATTGGTAGTATTTTGAATACCTTGAATAATTTATTTTAATCTTCCTTGTACATATATTTAGTTATATTATCTTTTATGACGATGTATGGATTATAATACTATATTTTTAATGTTTATATTACTTGATAAAAATAATCTTTTCTATGCTTGTCATCTTTAATAATCTGTAGACACAGTATTGTTTTTTTTATAACTTAACAAAAATGAATGATGTAAAAAACAAAAAAAAATCTCTCGTAGACTTCGAAATTGACAATGCATAAACTTGACAACCGAACCGAATTTTTTTTTCCATCAGAATGAAGTACTAATAATTTGGACAACATTTTTTGCATCGTACAAATGATTGTTATTCTAAATTTAAATACGACATTCAAACAAAGAAATCCAGAGCTTTCATATTTCTCTAGGGTTTTAGTTTGTTTTGAGACAAAGTCACGTTTTTTGTAATCGACATATTTACAAGTCCTTTGTGCCTCTATTTACGCGCTTATTTGAATGACGTCCCGCAAGGATCTCAACTGAATCGTTTCTATTTGACTGTCCTGAAGGACATTTTTATATCTATAAACGTATACGATGACGTTCTTTCAACTGATAATTGTAATTATTTTCAATAGCCTTATTACCATTATAACATGATATAGTCTAAACCAACTTATCATCCGTGGGAAAATAAGTGGTGAAAGAAGCGTAAAAAGATTCCGCATCTTGTGGCTGCGTAACTAGACTAGCACAAGTGTAATTCAACTGAGATGTAGGACTTTCAATAGAAGATGACACTATAAGAAGAAAAGGGAAGCATAATAACCATTATGTTCGTCTCCTCCAGTCATTTTTGATATTCTTCTTGTGTTCTATCCGTTCAATGGACATTGGCTATCATATTCGCTATCATCATTTTATTGACTGCGGCTCGAAATAGCTCTACAGTAGACTGGCTAAACTGGTTCTTCAGCCACGGTATTCTACTTCTTCCAGGGCCTCGACTTCCGGCAAGCTTTTCCTGCATTATAAGGTACAATATTTTTTACTTCTCTGGATGTCTCATAATATATCCGACATAAATTCACATACCTGAAATCTAAATTCAACTTTTTTTCTAACCATGATTTTGCATTCACTTTTCATTCAAACTGCGGTCGACTAGGCTATGGAATCAACTACGCACAGACATCACATCAACACATACCATAAATATCTTTAAAGGCAGACTTAAGCAATTTTACTTTTCCAAAACCTAGTTTAACCCTTATTTTTCCCAATCCAAAAGAGGCCTACATCCTATGTGGGCTTGTCAGTCTTTCATCGACATCCGGCGGGTGGCCGGAGGCTACCGCCCTTCAAGTTTCTATCATTGTCTTTGTAATCATACTCATATATAATTTGTACTCGTTTTATCGACAGAAGAAAATCATCAAACATTCTACGCCTTTGGAGCTTTCCGTCACATGACGGGTGGTCAGGTGCTTTGGAGCAATTGATTACTCCAAAGCATCTCCAACCCCCAAACATTTATTCAACTGAATTGTGTGGTTGAAATAAACTGGCAATAAATCCCCAATTATTGTATTACGTCTACAAAAAACGAATTATAAAATGAACAAAAAGTTATTACAAATGTTGAATCCCTTTATAACTAATTCAGCCAACAAAAAAATACGCACAATGAAATTCGCTTGGAATGAGGGATTTTCCATTTTCCGTCTGCGCCTTTGTACTTCGGGTTCTTTCCGATTTCCAAGTGGGACGTGTTTGTCTAGAAGTCTGCGATTCAATGTCACCCACGTACAGAGTTTACGCCACTTTACAATCTGGCTGTCAAAGTGCTCGGATTTCGGGTCGCTTTCCAAGTATACACGGCGCCGCAGTCAGCCGGTTGCTTTTGACAGATACAAAATGTTAAGTTGACAAAGTGGCGCTCTTCGCGA
Organism: Agrypnia vestita; assembly: GCA_016648135.1. Lineage (NCBI taxonomy): Eukaryota > Metazoa > Arthropoda > Insecta > Trichoptera > Phryganeidae > Agrypnia > Agrypnia vestita. The sequence continues at coordinate 44,326 of JADDOH010013099.1, forward strand.
GAGACGGTTATTTTGAAATACGCAGTTCCGAAAAGTAACCATTTACTCGGCGACGGCACCCTAATGGATGATCGTCCAGAAATGAATCAGTTTCACTAACACAGTCGTGGACTTAAGTGTGGACACTTTTCGAAACTTCTTATAGCTTGTCACTTGATTTATAAAAAAACAACATTTTTGTTACACAATCCTTCAAAGTTTTCTTTTAATATTCCTTGTGCTTTATTCTATTAATATATATGCTAAACGATAGTTTAAAAAATTAAAAAATGTTTGAAAATAGATTAAAACAAAATGCCTTGAAAATAACAAAATTTCGAGGGAAAAATTTTTGAGTTGTTGCAACAATATTATGTTACCAATCACAGAGCACGTAAAATTGTCACACGCTTCAGTCAGAATATTTTCAGATGCAACGTGATTAGTTTAATAATTGTGCTAGTCAGCAATTTATTTATTTATTTATTTTACTTTTGGGAAAATTAACACCAAATCAACATTTTAACAAATATTAAATAATGGTTAATAAAATTATGCCAATTACAAATTTTCCGCTGAATATAGTAATTTAATTTAATTTAACTTAATTTAATTTAGTGGAGGG
>JADDOH010013100.1:0-38300 GCA_016648135.1 Agrypnia vestita
AGAATAGGAAAAAGAAGAAGAAGAAAGAAGAGAGAAGAAAGAAGAAGAAAAGAAGAAGAAGAAGAAAATAATGTAGTAATAGGAAAAGAAGAAGAAGAAGAAAAGGTAAAGAAGAAGAGAAGACGAAGAAAAGACGTAGAAAAACAGTCGAAAAGTTTAAGATAAATGGAAGGAGACGAAATGAATGTAGTAATAGAAAAAGAAGAAGAAGAAGAAAGTAGAGAAGCAGTCGAAAGATATACCATAAGACGAAAAAGTAGTTGCAAAGTATTGTAATAATTGCTATTTATAGAAGAGAAGGTATTTGAAAAGTAAAGCATAAACGGTACGTATTCAAAGAAGAAGAAGACTAGAGTGAACATAACCAATAAAGAAAACCTTCGTACCGAAGAAGAAGAAGACGCTGTTGAAGTCAGTATAAATAAAAGGGGGAAAGAAAATATATATATAACCGTTAGCATATACGAATAAGAAGAAGAAGAAGAGGAAGAAAAGGATAGGAACAAACCCTTCGATAATTGTAGAACGTAAAAGTATATATAACTATTATCCGTCTCAATTAACTTTCCAGCCAACCCTCAAGAGTGATATCTAAAGACGACGCATGTTTGTAGAAGAAGTGCATCCAGATGTCAAGAAAAGTTTCCCATAACTATTCCTTACTAACCTGTCTTCCCCCAAATTGTTAAGCGTTTGTCAAATAATCAGGCGCGACTCCTCCGTATAACTGTAATATCGTTCCTCCCAAAACTTATTGAAAACTAAAACGACCCCTATTAATATGTCCTGTATTCATCAACCCCATATTTTCCCCCGCTGATGAAAGAATCTCAAGTATATTCAACATTATAAAATTTAAAAGTTTTCCTTTAACAACGCAAACATGTTTAAGAAGTACACTGTTACAAATCAGAAGTGGTAAACCCTAATATCTGTACTAGCTGTAGTAGTCATCACCAACACTGATATCCACATAAGATGTATGTGTGTAACTGAATCAAGAGTTTTCAACGTATAATTCGGCTTGCTATACGACTGGAATCTATTCAAGATCCAAACGACTAATCTTCCTACCCTAATCTAAAAGTAATGGTCACGACGACGCATGAAGGTGAATGAAGCTAATGATTTCGTTATGCTACTACTATTTAATCTACTAAAAATCTATTTTCAATTTTATTTTTTTTTCCAAAATGTTCCAGAAGAATTCAAAAGCTCTCCTGAAAAATTTCTTTTTTATTTTATTTTATCACCATTCAAAAGGATTTCTACATACACCCAATGTATAGTAAAAACAATAAATGCTTAATCATAGCGTTACGACTTCTCAAAACTTGAAGAAACTCACATATCGTTAATTCCGGATTTACTTTTGTATTATTTCCAAGAAGATTGCGCCCGAAACCAAAACAACCCCAATATAGATATGTACGAAATTTGAAGTAGTAAGATGTAACCATTTAACAATTATCAACCCTGTATGTGAACCTTATGATCATTAAAGAAGCCAACTGTCCTTCTACCATATCTCATCTCTGTAGTCAAATAAGCTGTTGTTTATTTCTACTCTGCCTATAAATACACTATATCAACGTATATTATAATATAATATATATTAATGAAGATAAAACAATTTCAATTAACGTTGCAATGAAGCGAAACAAAGGGATATATATTAAAAAAACAAGTCCAATTTTAATTATTTGTTACTAAGAGAATATATATTGCGCCCTCCTGTTACCGCTTCCTATAGACTAATTACTAGCGAAGGCTCAAAACTTTCTCTGATTTCCGCTAGATGGCGGTAGTATGACCATTTTAATTCATATGCCAGGCCGTCTTGTAAATAAAAATGGAAGCAATTTTATTCTTGTAATTCAAATCAAAATAATTTTAGATCAAAACAAGAAACTCAAATAATTATTTCGTGCAACAATACGCGTCTGTGTTTATATTACGAACAAGTCTATCAATCCTGCATACAACAAAGAAATTATAATTAGTTTGAATAACCAGAACCGTATATAACTGTGTATAACAATTAAGAACACATTTAGATAATTAGAATAATTAAGAACCATAATAAATCAATGAAGGAAATTATTATTTTTTTTCAATTAATTCAGCAACATTGTAGATTGACATTTTATTTTTTTAGGACAATTTTTAATATAACACCTTGACGATAAAAAGGTATCTCCGAAACATGCACGTGAAAGTTATCAAATAATATAAGTAGATTTGTAAGAATACTATAATCAATAAATTTTTTGTGTAATTATTATCTGTAAAAATTTAGCTGAATTTAAAGATCTTTTTTTTTTTTCAAATATAGAAACCCTTTTTAATATCCATAAGACAAATATATAACAAGTGTGGATTTATTTAATTTACATTAACCTTAATTTAATTAAAATTAATTTATATTAATTTTTAATTATGAAACCAGACGGATAATTATTAAAATATTTTTTGCATTTGTATCATAAAAGTACATAACCGAAAGAGAAAAGTAAATATTATAAAACATCGGATTTATAATTTTTTTTATAAAATAAAATATATATCAAATGTTCTTTTCTTTTAGATTCATATATTCTCGTGTTTATATTTTCTACTAAATTGTTATCCGGTTTTTATATTTATTTTTACTTTTATATTTTTCTGCTATTATTATTAATTACTATTGCATAACTCGTAAGCGAAAATATTTGCCACTGAACAGATTTTATCTAGCGTGGGTTAATTATTAGTTTATATTAATATAAGAGATTAAATTAAAACCGAATTTTAAGCTATCATAAACCCTCCGTGGCGCGCGCTGAAATCTGTCGCGGTGATCTGCCCGCATTCCAAGTCTATATTTCTTTCCATTTCTTCGGGCGCGACCTGTCCACATCCGCGAAGCAAACAGTCTGTTCATATACGCCCGACCGCGATAGTCAAACTTATCAAACGCTAAATGCTCAAACGTCTTGGGTCTCTGCCGCATCTTCCACGCTTGGGCCGAAACGTGTCCGCTCGCGTTATATAGGGAAACCGTCGCCGGTCTTTCTAACACGCAGCGCTCGCAAACCCGGCGGCTTTGGCCGTGTTCGGTGGTATATTTGCGAAACACAAACACAAACGCAATAATTAAAACCATTCAAATGTGAATCGTTTGAATCTCAACTACATATTTGTTACACTGCGATCGCAAATCCCGATGGCCCAGGCCGTGACAGTGGTACACTTGCGAGAAAACAAATGCAATAATTAAAACCTTTCAAACGTGAATCGTTTGAATCCTAACTACATATTTGTTATACTGCGATCCGCAAATCCCGATGGTCTTTTTTAGATTGTGACGGTGGCTTACTTGTGAGATCGCATTCAAACAATTATTAAAATATTTTTCAAATGTGAATCATTTGAATTCAAACCACATAAAATGAATGAGATATGAAATAAATCACATATTCTATAAAATGGAGCAATACTTTTACAAAGAAACAGGCATTCCAAAATCGAACTAATATATCACAAGGACCAAAATTACTACAATAATTTTCGTTCACAAAATATTAAATAATAAAAATGCCAACTGTCTATATGACAAACAACCTTAGGAAATTTTTAATACCTAGTATCACGTTTGTCTACGAGTCTCAGTACGTGGTTCACATAAATGCTCAATCTTTTTTCTTTGATGCCGCGGACCGTGGTCCGCAATTGTTAAAATAAAACCGCTTTTATAATTAAATATTTTCTTTCATTTATAATATTAACTAAACCAAAATGATTTTATTACTATGCAAATGAGTCCAACGAATACGCTCCTGTCTGGTCACCGGCACCACTGTGATGACCCTGGTAGATAGTAGGGCATCGCGGCCTTGATACATTTAATAATAATTTAGTATAGCTCCTGGTCCGGCACCAGAGTTAGACATCCCATGGGGTGTGTGTTGAATATATAAGGCGAAGCAAATCTATAATACAAATCATTCCATTGCAAATCAATGTAAATCATATTCTTTTCACGGCTAACGATGTAAGATGACCCTAATGTGGGTCCTACTAAATAATGAAGGTTAGTAAGTAGCAAACCGTCGCGTTCAAAATACAATATATTGGATTATCAAATATTTCATTATTCTTATATGTGAGCGCGCTCGATCGAGCGACAGGATGCAACCGGTCGACTTCAACCATATGATGTAGCGATACAGTTGTTAAAAATTAAATATTCAATACAGAAATATTACTACTACTAAAATTCAACTTTTCATATGAAATAATGTTCTATACTATCAGAAATTGTTCTATACGATAAATTAACTAAAAATACGTATTAACTGAAATATTTCTAACATCTTGGGTTCGCATACTATATTGAAAATACCTAATGCCCTTTGCATTTACTAAGTATATTACCTAAATAGCCACAGCTATACCATCCTGTCCGTCAGGGACGAAACATAAAACATAGTTATATTTCTAAAAGTGCTACCTCTTACGCGACAAAAATACCTATTACAGTCGGGCTATGAATATGAACTATTTCCGCCTCATAATGGCGCCTGGAACCAATACTAAAAACCTCACTAGAAATAATAAATGCGACTAAATCTCGATAAATACAATATATACTATTCGTAATACGTCGTTGAATTGGCACATGATTCGTCTAATGGATGAAGGACCCCGTTGTGTATCGTAATAACTTCAAATTCTTTTATAGGAGCAGTGTGGAAACAATTGCATAATATTACGTAATAAAAACATCTAACGAACCTAATAATCTATACATTTATGTTACAATAAAATACGTTCACCAGAAGAATTCGTGTATTAGAAATAAAACATATCCGTTTGGAAACAACCCAATAAAATCAATCGAACGGCATAAAGAGGAGAAATTCACATATTAAATAACACTGAAATTAATAATTTTAAACACTTTATATTAACATATTCTTACCTTGAATGGTGTCGTCTCAGACGTGTATGAACCTGTTCATATTAATTCCGTGGGAAAATAATACATATATTTGCTATCTACGAAATACCACATTTTTGAAGTGAAACTTCTTTATGAATAAATAGATAAGGTCTCGGGGATGGTTTGTTCGAAAGGATTCTACAACAGCCCGTGAGTTTATATGAAATAATAGTTTCTTTGAATGCTAAATTTTGGTTTTTTAAACCCTCAGCATCTCTGCTGAGAGGGGTAGAGGCTCCGCGCCCGCCTAAACCCGGTGGCCGACTTCCTAAGTGACTAAACGGCCCCCCTTGTTCCTCCGGAACTTACTGCATCCCGAGACTCTATCTCTTCTTTACGAGATGTGATCCCGTGACGCCCCTCTTTTAGGCTTATAATTGAGAAGGCCGTACTCTTTTGGTACGAGTTTCTGATGATGTGTGTTGTCTTGAGGCGCCTTTCTTTTAGGCCGGTGTTTGAAGAATCATGTACTCTTTTGGTACGAATTGATGACGACATTAGCCTCCTTTGCGGGCATAGTCAGCGATGTTACAAATTATTGTGCAATCTCATTATGCCTTTTCAGAGCGGCGTCCCACGATTCTGCATCTTGCAACATTTACTTTGGACAAATGTTAGAGTGTTAGTAACATATTTATAATATCCCAGCTATTCCATATGAGTGAATGATTTTTATATTTATTCTGGCCCTGTCTTTCTTACAGAGGACGAAATAGAAGTTAACGTTTTCTATCAAGGTTTTACAGCATTCAAGCATGGAAATCCTTCCAAAGTCAGAGAATTCACGACGTTGGTTCACGCTGTTTTTGAGCAGGATGAGGCGCGAAGGTCGAGTCTAGTGGCCACTCCGATCAACAAGGGAGGTCCCGCTTTTAAGAGTACCTCACAGGGGCTTGCGCGAATTCCAGGCTTATGACACGAGCGTCATCCACAACCTCACCTAGCTCAACGTTCATAAACCAGAAAACTCCAATTTCAGTTAGATCTCCCCATTCTGTCCTTTACTCGTCGTTCTGAAGCTACTTGTTAAGCCAGATGTACCGAGGTACTCAAATCATAAAGACTTGGCTGAAGATCGGATTGCGCAATACTTACGCAACACAATTATTATAAGGCTACTAAGCATTTCTTATAGAATTACGTGTATTCAATTATTAGTAAAAATAGTTTGAAAATCCCCATACTTTAAAATATATTCGTTCGGAAGAATTTCTCGTACGATTTGGATTGATATCTGGTTATGCAATACATAACGCGTCGACAATTATTATGAATCTATTAAGCACTGCTTATAGAGCTCCGTAAAATCAATTTGTTAATACAAATGGTATGAAAATCCCCATGCATCAAAATATATTCGTTTGGGAGATATTCCCGTACGAATTGAGCCAAGATCACACAAGAAATCGTGATATTAATTATACATTATTGCTCCGATTTTAAATCTTCCCAAAATAAATACATTTCAATAGTGAAAATAATTAATCGATAGATAATATAAATGTGTTCCTTAGCTGTTACACAGTGGCGGTATGATCCTCTCTGGTACTGATGAATGGTAGATTCCTCCATACGTCCGGGCAGCAACTCCGTCCGCAAATGCTGTTCTGGAACTCAGGGCTCCGTCGGTAGTCTGTTGGGCAGCGCTCCCGCTCGCAAGTCTGGTCTCGAACTGAAGGGGCTGAGTACATCGCGTTCGCTCCTTTTATAGTAACGATTTCACCATACCTCTGAAATCCACGCTAGTGCAGTGACTCATCCTATGCCCGATGACCTCACCGCCGGCGCTCGCCATTGGCCGGATTCAGCCATCAGGACGGTCGCCTCCGGCTCAACCCGTCGAAAGGTAACGCGTGCCTGTGATTGGTCCGTTTCGTTAAAATAAGAGTAAAGCACTCGCTACACGCGAGACTTGCTGTTCCGTTTCATAAATAATAAAGGCTCGTTCGCACCTACTCACAAGGTCGAGTCTATTAGGATTGGCAAACAATATTAATTTAACACAGAATTATATCTATGGTATAATAAAAAACCTAAGAAATATTACTTGTATAGCCGAATATTCAATATTTTGTTAGCCTCTTGTAATACATGGAATCTTGAGAAGAAATATATCAGGCTTTTACTTTTAAACGATTCAAACCAGAAGAAATATATTTTTGATGTCCATACTTGACTTTTTTGAATATTATTATTTTAAGATTTTCTAAATTTATTAAATCTATCTCTATGTCGACCATCACAAAATTAGCACCGGTTAATTTTCATACATAGCCAAGTTTTGCAAAATGTTTGGATATGTATGAAAATTTATGGATGTGATACTTGGAGTTGGCAAAAAAAAAATATAAGAAGACTTAAGGTGGCGGTTCGCGCCGCGACCGAGACAGGAGACCGCGACCGACGACAGAGACGGGAGACCGCGACAAGTGTCTCGGTCTCCTCATAATGTACTGTGGGTCAAGACTGTGACCGCAATCAAACCTACCATTCATTCAGTCATTTAGTATCGTAGAGTCTGTCGATGGAGTCTGTTGTGTTGTACTGTCATTAATTTTCACTGCAAGGGAAAGCCAAGTAGAGTTACTATTGGAGAAAGAAGAAGACGATGATTTGCTCTTATATTATTATTACAAATCGAAGAAAAGATTTCCTATTAACGAATTAAATTCGACTAGAGGACAGGAAGGATGATTTTCGCTATTATTGAAGAATTACCTATTGTTTGATGACAATATGTTCAGGCCGTATTCTTTCTATTTATTATTACGTATTATGTATTAATTAACTCTAAGGTAAGTTTACTATATCATGGAAATTGTTTTGGTCGAATTCGTTGCTCAAAATGTTTTGAAATGGTTCACTCGAAGTATTTTGTGTATTCGCGAGCGAGACCGAGACACGTCTACTGTCTCGGTCTCGCTCAAACTGACTCACAAACGAAATCATGCAGTCAAGTAGGAGTCTCGGTCTTCCGTCTCTGTCGTCGATTGCAGTCTCCCGCCGCCTTAATGCAATAGAAATGTGCTCACTTAAGGACGTTTTTGGAAATTCGTTTCGATAGAATGAGGAATTAATAAAAAATTTTAAAAGTGACTATAATTCTGACTGTAGCTTAGTAGATAGAATAAAAAAATGATTTGTGACATGGTTTAGTCATGTGGAACTTATGAGTGAGAAGAGGATGGTATAGAAGACACATGGGGCGAGTTTTGAAAGCAGCAAAAATGGAGAGCGTCCGTGGAAGACCTGGCATGATCCGATAAAATAAATATATGAGGATGGCCCTGGTAAGAGATTTAATCAAACGGAGAGCGTACACGAGAAAATGTATGAATACGATTGAAGAAACAATTACGTGGCAAGACACCACAGTATAGCGTTCTATCTCTCAGCCTACCCCTGCGGATAAACGGAGTGAACTGTTAATATGTTATGTTAGTAATATTTCAAAAATGTTTCCTAGTATGAAATAATTCTATTTAAAGATTATGCGGTAAATCTGAAGTCCTCGACCTTTGCAAAATCATTTTAAATTTCCGCGTGGAATTGAATAAAGTCGCGAAGTTGCCGCCGGTAATAAATATTTCTTATGGCTTGTAACTAGAGAACACTGCCGGCGCTGGGGGAAAAGAAAAATGTTTTCTTTGCATAACAGTTACTTTGTTTCATTTCATTTCATTATGCGCTTAAGCATGTTTAAGTTTACAATTTACAATGTCAACTGAAACGTGCTTAAGCTCAGGCTCCAGAGTATCGCGGCTCAGGGGCAGATTATTGCATTTTTTATTTATACACATTTACTTTGTGTAACTATGGAACAAAATATACAGATTTAAAAAATAAGAAAGGCATTTTCTTGAGATATTGACTCGTGAAAATCTGAGACACTCGGCGTACTCCCACAACAGTTTTTCAGAGATCTACCGTTTCATGTCTCACTTCGCGCTTGTTTTACGTCAAATCTCACCTATTCCTTCATTGACTATTGATATGGCACCACCATTTGTAAGTTAACTTTTCTAAATTAATTTTTGTAGGTATTTATGGTTCTGGGTAATGTTTATGCGCACATGTCGAGCCTCGCTGTCAAATCATGTACGAGATTGAGTTTTCGTCTCATTCTATCAATCTCAATCTGATCCCTAAGTTTACCTCCAGATCAATATATCAATATCAAAACATCGTACATAGCAATGAGATTTACTTCAACATAATCTCTTAGATTATCTCTTCATGTTTCTTCTTCTGTTTCATCATAAAGGATAAAATAATAAGAATCAATTTTGCTCTTTATGTATACGCTTTTTTTAATTACATAGTTTCGAAAAATTAAAGATATCTATTACTATATAATTTTAATGCTCTAATCGCAATATCATTTTACATTTGTCAGGGTCCACAGACACGATAGATACCTACGTGGTCTTAAATAGAGAACATCCTTTACTTACGATGAGAACAAGCTGACAAAAGGGTTGGCTTTTATCCGGAATAGCATATCTTGAGATCATTGAGAGTAAATATTCTCGTTATTCATCCACAAAATTGAATATTTTTATTTTTATTTGTACAGTTATACAATAGTTATACAGTACAGTAATATACAATTTATTACATTTGATTTAATTCTGGTCTATTCGAACTCTAATTAATACAAGACTAACTCTAGTCTAGTGCTTGGGGAGGGACGTGTTGTTCTAAAAGAACCACGACTTGGAGAATATATTAATAATATATATTACATAATGTATTAATATATTATGTAGATATCGTGCAGCTATTCACAAGCCCTTGGGAGCTGCTTGTAACTTAGCAATATGTTTGTATATATTTACATTTTCAATAACTTCAAGATGGTATTGTTAGTTTTGCATACATGTTTGTGATTATAAATTATTATTATTACCTACCTGTCTTTATTTTTATTCATTTTTTGCAATTACCTTTCTTTACAAAATAAAGATGCGAACCCGGGATACGTATCACATCATGGAATGAAATATAATACATTGCATTGATATAACAGAAAATCTACCAAGCATTTGTAATAAGATATGTCTATCTTCTACAGAACTATTAATTTAATAATATTAATAAAATAATTATCTGGAACAATATTTATGAGTAGGTTTAACTTTTCAAAAATACAATTGCTGAATTTTTGTCTCCAGAGGAATCGTTATTGATCAAGATATATATATATATATATATAATAGATGTCGCACATGTGTATAAATACCATCTATACAACTTTTAAATTTGATAGGTGTGGAATCGGTGAACATTATATTGTGTAAAGTAATCTCACCTAAGCCAGCCAATGTCATAAGCCATGTAACATCCAAACGATTTCCGTACCCTTTTTCACATAAAAATAGCTTCATCTCTGTAAGACGCCTATAATATATTTATTTATTTATTTCAAAAAATTCTTGTATACTTACTATTCTCAAATTAAGCAAAAACGCTTGCGCTCGAAAATAGGACTGATTTGCTGGTGTCCTGAGAAGAATGAAGCTGAAATAGAACGACCGACCGCTGGGTCACTAGGCGAGAGTAATATCCACTACACCAATAAGCTGCCTCGACAAATAAATCTTCTTTTAAATTAAACATCGCTTTATTTTAGAAAGATTCTTTAATGTTTTATTAAATTACCAGTTTGTTTCTTTAACTCAATAATAAAGCAAGATAAATTATGTATTCAAACAATAACTTTCTTTTTTATTTCTCTGTCAAATAAATATCTGTGACAAATTTAAAACGACTGAGTAAATGCCGTCGTATTTGTCACTGCCTCAGTAATTGACACCTTAATTTTAATTTGGTGGTGGTGGCAACATGGCTCAAACTCCTGCTCAAGAATTTTGGCGTGATGTATGTGAAAATTACGGTGTATTTTATACCAACGTAATATATTCTTAAAACGAAAATAAATTCATTTATATATGTTAATATCTTAAAATAAACATTCATTCGTTGGGTGCAATAATATGCATAATACCACTGATTGTTACAACTTCAAAATGTTGTTTCTGTCTTGAAGGAGTATTGTATTGCTGGCAAACATTCCACATCGGTTTCGTGACGATACTTTGAAATAAAACAGCTCAAATAGAAACGTGAATACTTAGAACATTGGAGGATTTTGTAAAGACCCAAGAACACTTCTGGTTCCCCTTACAAATCCAGTTAGAAATAGTGTAAGCGCATTTAGAAAAGGACAAGATATTAACAAAGAATTCTGTGACAAATGAAAAAATAAATGTGACAAATACACGAAGAAAAATGTTTCTAAGTAATTGTCCTTTGATTGATTTGCTTTAGTTATTACGCAAATGTAATAATATTTTCCTTCAAAATTTATTAAAAACCGTAATAAAAACAATTAAGAAACAAATTTTAGAGAAATAATTTTTGAATTATTCACACATTTTCAAGTAGTATTCAAGTTTTTCAACATTTTCACAAGATTTTTTCCGTTTATTATGAATCTTTCTAAGTGTACCAAAAAGTTTATCTTAATTATCACGGTGTTTTGTTCTAAATATTCACAAATTCACAAACGTGATTTCAATTAATTAATACCAAGCTATTTATAGTTATATAATAACAAATATTACTGTTTATCGTGCAAAAATAGGAGCCTCGTGACTAACATTTTATTTTAGATAAATTTATAAGGAAATCGCTTAATTTAAAATAAATAAATAAAATTTTATTCTAGCATTTGGGGAGGTGTGCGCAGTCTCACACATTCCATATATTTAATCGAAGCGTAGTTTCAATTTCCTTTATATGACTTTATATGAAAAAGAACCTTTATTGACAGTAAGGACACGTCAAACGAATCTCGATTCATAATTTGAGCTCAGAAGAGTCAATGCCTGCTAATTCCTACGCGCCAATATCCCATTGCAGCTTATTAATGATAAAATAATTTTTAAAGCCATGTTAGAGAGGTGGCAAAAAGATTGTCTCTTGGATGTAGTCAGTATGAAGGATGAAGTTTTAGAATTTCTAGGTTCTGTGTGGCGCGACGTGTTTTGAAGATAAATAAACATTCAATGTTTTTATTCTTTGAACCTTCCCAGTAGCAGCCGTTTAACAAATAAATAAATTGACAAATCAATTAAATTCTAATAATTTTAGAATTAGCCGACGCCCAGCTCAAAATAAGTAAAATGTTGCAAAAGTGAATAATATTTTTTAAAAATTAAAAATTAAATTTATTCGGCTATCTTAAATAAATGTAATTAATTAATACGTCAAGAAAATTAATAAATATAAAGTGTTTAGTTCATAAACACATTTTACATGCTGGCGAAGATGAATCAATATTTTTTTTTAATATATATGTATTTTTTTAATATTAAAAAAATATTTCAATGCTTTCCTTAATTAATTTAACAAATTAAACGTCGATAAAATTAATAAACGTAAAGTGTTTAGTCATAAAAATAAATTACTTGCTGGCCTTCCAATACCAAGGTAATCTGATTTTGTTTAAAGTATTTTTTTTAAATTTGTTTTACGCTTCAACAGGCCAAGAGGCCCAATTGTAGAAGCGAAACACATCATAAAACACTTAGGCTTGAGTAAATCACATAGATTAATTGTGGTCTCACCGATAATCGAACCCGGAACCCTCGGTGTGACAAGCCAGTGTCATGCCCACTGGGCTACGAGGGCTGCCGCGAGGGTTAATTTATCCATTAACCAACTCAACATTAGATGAAATAACTTACATAGATTTTTAAAGTAAACTTTGATTCATAGCGTATATTATATATAAACTATTCACAAAATATTTAAAAAAATGTTTTATGACTTTTAAAATACATATTTGCAAGCTGGATGCAAATCTATGTATAATTAATCCAAATATGAGATTACACATAATAGACTACTCCAACAAACGGTGCTCATTGTAATTTTTCACATTGTATAAAAAAATTCTATTTACATCTAACCGTTTCGACCAAAACCTCAAAAATCTATCGAAATTTTAATAAATTTGAATTTTGTTTCCAGTAAATAAAATTCAAGATAATATTGTGAAAGAAAGTTATTTGTACCTTATAAAATAAAGGCTTATGACGTGTTTAAATTTTCTTTACAACTTAAGTCACATTTTTAGTGCGTCACAACGTATCGGAAAAGCTTTTTGCATATATCTTCCTTATCATCCCTTAGACGCTCATCCCTGCCATAAAACGGAATATCAGTATCTATGGGCAAGACTATAAAATTAACTCTTTCATGAAGTCTGTACGTATGTACATTGAATACTCCGTGTATAAAATAAAACTTATGGTCCGCAAGATCACAGGTTTTAGTTATTTTGATAATATTTTATCTACTCAGTATAATCAATAATGAAAAATATCATTAGTTCTAGAAGGAAAACGATAATCATGACTATTTTACACATAATTTTATTTTGCTGAACGAAAAAGTCGTTTTAAGACATTAAATATTTAATGCAGCTTATTATATATTAATTTTTCATAATATTTTTGCAGGCGCATATATTCTCTATTTTTATATAAAATACATTAATTTTATTTTTTTTTAAATTTTTTTTTTAAAAAATAGAGATGTGAACACGGAATACGTGTCACATCAATATTCTTACTATTTTCAAACTAAGCTAAGCGCTTGTACTATGAAAATAGGACTAACTTGCTAGTCTGGAGTGAGGATCGAACCCGCAACCTTTGGATCACGAGGCCAGTGTCCTAACCACAAGACCAACAAGCTACTAATTGTTATGTACTTATCATTCAACACGTAACGATAAAAAAAATTCAAGAAATTATAGAAAACACGTAATGACAAAAAACGATCATGATAACACAAAAAGGAAGTGTTTACGCTACATGTCTGGTATATACGGAAAATAATATATATATATATATATATATATATATATATAGATATTTATATATTTCTACGGCATAGAGATATCTATTTAAGGTACCATTCTCACTCACATAGTCATATTTTCATAAATATTATAAAAGCGCTAACTGAAATATACTATAGAATATATTAAAAATAGTTATCATTTCTCCCACGGAAAAATATATCTGGCCTACGAAAAACGGATTTTTTTGTAAAATACCAGTAACGATTATTCACTTATTTTGTAAATATTAAAATTTAGTTAAAAACAATACTTAATTCTAGCGCACAAAAAAATCTTGTCTGCGGTACCAATTCTTTGCTTCAAGATAACTACCATTATTAATTATTCACTCAATCGCTCCTTTTCGAAATAAATATGTATTATAAACAAAGTGTTTATTATAAAAACTGGTAAATTCTCTTATTAATTAATCATCTAAAAACAATACTTTTTGAAGAGTTGTAAAATATAAAACATTTAAATTTATTTTAAGGTTGTTTAAATTTATGATGTAAAAATAATTGCTATGGGCTGGAGTCTTTCGCTATTGGTCCATGATTCATTCATATTGAGAGTAACACAATAAAGAAGAGGAAGAAACATGTTTTTACTCTTTTCGTTCAAACCATCCTTCGTTTTAAGACCCCGTGGGCTGCGCCGCATAAATGTACCCCGAGACGCGCGCTGCGATGCATTCCGTACAGAGTGGCTAGCTACATTATTACATTTTATATTCTTTGAGCGGTATACTTGACCCGTTTATGTTCGTTATGCCCGCGTTCCTCGGAAGATATCTACAACCGGTGACGTAATTTGTTAGTGCGTTTATGGATGTAAGATTATAGTCAAAATTTAATGTTTCAGAGCGACGGGAAAATTTTATTGTGAACTTATAATATCCACGTAACTCATGCAGCCTGTAAAGTGATATTATAAACGTCAATCATAATACAAGTGATTATTTTTTCATTTATATAAAGAAAAAACGTCCATATACTGTTTACAAATAATTAGAAAATTTACAATTACTACTGAAACAAGTCATTAAGGGAAGCGACAACTTTCAGAACAAATCATAAATATTATACATATTTATTTATATAGATTATGTCTAATCCAACCGAAATGTGTCAATTTTTAGTATAATATATACAATATTTAGTATAATGCCACTTACTCGTGTTTTCAATTTTTATATTATTCATGTATTATATTGAATTATATTTGTACTCTTTTATGTTTTCAAATCTTTCCATCATCTGTGTTTTATTAAATTATATCTCTACTCTTCTATATGTTATGTTCCCAAAAGCTTCTATTGTTCACACGTTTTATTGTATTATATATCTACTCTTTTATGCTCTATTAATGTGTTTTATATTGTATAATATCTCTTTTATATCCTATTTTTTGTCTATTTCTACACTGATGTATAATTCTATTTCTATAATTTACACACATATGTTATTGTGTTAATATTATGTATACATGCATTGTAGGTAAAAGGCTATTTAGCCGTGTATATTAACTAAATAAATAAATATGTTCGATGTACGTGGTCTTGGTATTAATCTACGGAATAGAAACAAGGAAGTTGGCCGGACAATAAGGGTAATAAAAACCTGTTAATGCAACCGGTCTTAGAGCGATATTAAACATTTGAGGCGTGGCTGTACACATGATTTCCAAAGATTCTAGTTAAATAGACCGAATAATAAAATGTTTTCAATCGTGTAAATAAAGGCGTGAAAGTTACGAAAAAAATTAAATTGAATACTTAAAACTACAATACGTCAGACGTATAAAAAATTGGCTGTCATAATTCAGACATAGATTGCTCGAAAACGTGATCCTGGAATGCACCTCAATCCTCATTTCTGAAGAATCCACGATAATGGTACAAAACGTGTAACGAATGGTGCAGCTCTTCAGGATTACTGTCAATAAAATAATTGTTGTCAACACGTTAACCAACGTTCATTAACCGGATATATGAAATCTTTAAGGCTCCTATGTTAGAAGAGATTACTAAATTAGCATGAAATTTTAAATATATAATATTTAATGACACATTTTCATGTGATGTTACAATTTTAGATCGCAATTCTACAATACTTCGAACAAATTAATAAAATGTAAAAACTACAAAATTTTGTGTAAAATTTATACACAAAAAAGGTCTATTGGAAAATTATTAAATTACCACCGGGGTACAAACCCAGACCATTTCCATTTGGGGGAATAGCGATAGTAATTTCAATAAGGAATATCCATATTAATTTCAGTAATACAACATAATTATGTTAAATCAAAAATTTATGTAGTATTTAAACTCGTGCAAAAGATTAATTGATAATTATATTTTCGAATACGAAAATAAATGTTCTGGATTCGTATTCATTGTTTTAGAGGTAAGTTTACAGAACTCCGTAATAATAAATATAAAAATAAAAATACTTAATACGCACATGAAAATCAAGAGTTGCTTTCATAAGGTGAAAAGTGTCATAAAATTTGAAAATGTAGAAATAAAAATCAAGCGTCTTTACTAAAATATGTGTCGTATCCCGGTTACAGACTAAATATTTTACAATATTAGGTAATTTCTCAGTGATTTAACTTCATTAATGATTATTTGTTTCCAACATTATAATTTTTTATTTTTTGTATTCTTTACAAATTTGTAAATTTACATTTTTTTCTTGTTTTCTTTTTTAAATAGAGATGCGAACACGGAATATGTGTCACTTCAATATTCTTACTATTTTCAAATTAATCTAAACGCTTGTGCTATGAAAATAAGTGTAACTTTCTGGTCTGGAGTGAGATTCGAACCCGCGACCTTTGGATCACGAGGCGAGAATCGTAACCACAAGACCAACAAGCTACTCATTATGAAGTGTTTCTCATTAATTTTCGGAATTTCTTTTTTAAAATTATTTATTCATTAAACCCAAACTTAAACGCGAATTAAATCCACAAAGGAAAGGAATATATAATTTAAGTATTGGAAAAAATATATTGAATGAAGAAAATTATTAACGTGTTATGGCGTACAGTGCAAACTTTCTCAGAATAAATAATCAATCCCATTACGTTGTATAATCGGCTGAAACCCTTCGAATCTGCTCATTATTCATCAAATCATTGTAATTGAATTCTGCATATTAGAGTACATCATTCCAAAAGGTTTGCCTTCAGCAGTCAACATTTTGTACCCTATTTGACCTTTGGGGGTAAGATTGGAGGGATTATATTTTAATTTAATTGAAAATGCGAAGGATGAAATTTTTGAAACCCTTTGGAGAAGAATTATACCTGAATGCATTATTTACTTCTTTAAAATGAAGGGCCTTTAAAGCTGAATTTCATAAAATTTGAAACAATTTTACGTAATATTGTTACTATTGTGATGGTCGACATAGAGATAGATTTAATAAATTTAGAAAATCTTAAAATAATAATATTCAAAAAAGTCAAGTATGGACATCAAAAATATATTTCTTCTGTTTGGAATCGTTTAAAAGTAAAAGCCTGATATATTTCTTCTTAAGATTCTATGTATTACAAGAGGCTAACAAAATATTGAATATTCAGCTATACAAGTAATATTTCTTAGATCTTTATTATACCATAGATATAATTCTGTGTTAAATTAATATCGTTTGCCAATCCTAATAGACTCGACCTTGTGAGTAGGTGCGAACGAGCCTTAATTATTTATGAATCGGAACAGCAAGTCTCGCGTGTAGCGGGTGCTTTACTCTTATTTTAACGAAACGGACCAATCACAGGCACGCGTTACCTTTCGACGGGTTGAGCCGGAGGCGACCGTCCTGATGACTGAATCCGGCCAATGGCGAGCGCCGCCGGTGAAGTCATCGCGCATAGAATGAGTCACTGCACTAGCGTGGATTTCGGAGATATGGTGCAATCGAGACTATAAAAGGAGCGAACGCGATATACTCAGGCCCCTTCAGTTCGAGACCAGACTTGCGAGCGGGAGCTCTGCCCGACAGACTAGCGACGGAGCCCTGAGTTCCAGAACAGCATTTGCGGACGGAGTTGCTGCCCGGACGTATGGAGGAATCTACCATTCATCGGTACCAGAGAGGATCATACCGCCACTGTGTAGCAGCTAAGGAACACATTTATATTATCTATCGATTAATTATTTTCACTATTGAAATGTATTTATTTTGGGAAGATTTAAAATCGGAGCAATAATGTATAATTAATATCACGATTTCTTGTGTGATCTTGGCTCAATTCGTACGGGAATATCTCCCAAACGAATATTTTTTGATGCATGGGGATTTTCATACCATTTGCATTAACAATTGATTTTACGGAGCTCTATAAGCAGTGCTTAATAGATTCATAATAATTGTCGACGCGTTATGTATTGCATAACCAGATATCAATCCAAATCGTACGAGAAATTCGTCCGAACGAATATATTTTAAAGTATGGGGATTTTCATACTATTTGTACTAACAATTGAATACACATAATTCTATAAGAAACGCTTAGTAGCCTTATAAAAATTGTATTGCATAAGTATTGCGCAATCCGGTCTTCAGCTAACTCTTTATGATTTGAGTACCTCGGTACATCTGGCTTAACAAGTAGCTTCAGAACGACGAGTAAAGGACAGAATGGGGAGATCTAACTAAAGATTGGGATATCTGGTTTGTGATGGCCTAGCTGGTTGGGGCGTAGATGCTTGCCGGCACTTGGGCGTGGAACCCGCACAAGCCCCTGCAGGGTCCCTTAAAGGCGGGGCCCTCCTTGTTGCTCGGGGTCGTCAATAAACCGACCACCTAACCTCATCCGGCGCAAACTACTTAAACCAACAAAAAGGTTCCCTTTGTCTTTGGAAGGATGTCCATGCTTGAATGCTGTAAAACCTTGATAGAAAACGTTAACTTCTATTTCGTCCTCTGTAAGAAAGACAGGGCCAGAATAAATATAAAAATCATTCACTCATATGGAATAGCTAGGATATTATAAATATGTTACTAACACTCTAACATTTGTCCAAAGTAAATGTTGCAAGATGCAGAATCGTGGGACGCCGCTCTGAAAAGGCATAATGAGATTGCACAATAATTTGTAACATCGCTGACTATGCCCGCAAGGGAGGCTAATGTCGTCATCAATTCGTACCAAAAGAGTACATGATTCTTCAAACACCGGCCTAAAAGAAAGGCGCCTCAAGACAACACACATCATCAGAAACTCGTACCAAAAGAGTACGTACATCTCAATCATAAGCCTAAAAGAGAGGCGTCACGGGATCACATCTCGTAAAGAAGAGATAGAGTCTCGGAATGCAGTAAGTTCCGGAGGAACAAGGGGGGTCGTTTAGTCACTTAGGAAGTCGGCCACCGGGTCTAGGCGGGCGCGGGGCCTAAACCCCCCTCGGCAGAGATGCTGAGGGTTTAAAAAACCAAAATTTAGCATTCAAAGAAACTATTATTTCATATAAACTCACGGGCTGTTGTAGAATACTTTCGAACAAACCATCCCCGAGACCTTATCTACTTATTTATAAAGAAGTTTCGCTTCAAAAATGTCGTATTTCGTAAATAGCAAATATATGTATTATTTTCTCACGCAATTAATATGAACAGGTTCATGCACGTCTAGGACGAAACCATTCAAGGTAAGAATAAGAAAAAAACAATACAAAGTGTTTATAATTATTAATTTCAGTGTTATTTAATATGTGTGAATTTTTCCCCTTGCAACGTTCGAACAATTCTACTGGTTTGTCCCCAAACGGAAATGTTTTATTTCTAATACACGAATTCTTCTGGTGAACGTATTTTATTGTAACATAAATGTATAGATTATTAGGTTCGTTAGATGTTTTTATTACGTAATATTATGCAATTGTTTCCACACTGCTCCTATAAAAGAATTTGAAGTTATTACGATACACAACGGGGTCCTTCATCCATTAGACGAATCATGTGCCAATTCAACGACGTATAGTATAGATTACGAATAGTATAGATTATATTTAATCGAGATTTAATCGCATTTATTATTTCTAGAAAGGGTTTGAGTGTCGGTTCCAGATTCCATTATGAGGCGGAAATAGTTCATAATCATAGCTCGACTGTAATAGGTATTTTTGTCGCGTAAGAGGTAGCACTTTTAGTAGTATAACTGTGTTTTATGTTTCGTCCCTGACAGACAGGATGGTACAGCTGTGGTTATTTAGGTTATATACTTAGTAAATGCAAAGGGCATTAGGTATTATCAATTTCGTATGCGATCCCAAGATGTTAGTTAATATTTTTAGTTAATATTGCTTTCAAAAGCGCAATTTTCACAGAATAATTATTTTCAGTTAAATGTATAGTTAGCACTGGCAGAGCATGAATATTGTATAGAATACTTTATTTATAATATTTCATAGAAGGGAATATTTTATTCCGCGATCCCTTTATAGTTACAGCATATCTGTCGACCTCAGCCGTTGCCACCCGCGCCATACAACTATTTTCGCTAACATCATACAGCAAATGACTTTATTCATTGCAATGAAATTTATATTATTTAATATTATTTACCACGACGTATTTTTGACGAGTCACCCCACTTGGATTCATCACATTGTTAGCCGCGGCCAGGAGTTGGCAAATCAATGGAACATAATAGATAAAAAATTAAATTTGAACTCGCGACGAGTAAGCATCGACATTTTAAATAAATTATTAATACAGAATTCATCTTTAATACGTTAGGAGGACCCTCTATCTACCTGGTTCATCACAGTTGGTAGCCGCGACCAGGAGATCGAAATGAAATATATAATAATAAATTAAACTCACGTCAACTATTTTACGTTTGTATAATATTTTTCATATAACAGAAAACATCTCTAGAAAACACCGTCATGTGAAGAGGACCCTCTATCCTCGAGGATCATCACACTACAATTGTATGTTTTTTTAAATAAATTTAAATATAATAAAGCCATTAACTGTTTTTTTTCAAAAGTTCAATTTCATATATAAATAAAATAATTGTAATTATTTTGTTTAGTTACGTTGCAATTAGAGTAAATAAAAAATTTACAAATATGTGCTCAAAATTTTAATTTCATACATGCTAAATTATTTACATAAAATTGAGATATTATAAGTAAAAATCATTAATGTTGAAGTTGTTCACTTGGTGTCAAAAACGAGTTAAATATCCTTAAACCCAACACAATAGCCGCACAGCGCCATTATACACTTACCTGGCAATTTAACATTATAACGGTCCGCCAATTGAAACAAGAACAAAAATTAACAACGTAAAATTCAAATCTTATATCAAAAAATTAATTTTCCCCTGTTTCATAAATTAAATCATAATTATTAAGTTATATTTATTTATTTATCTATTAGGAAAACTAACGATTCAAAATATTTTCTAAACAAGTGATAAATAAAAGTATCTGCCTGTACTAACTTATAATAATTACCCATAAATACAAAAAATAGAAAAAAAAGTTAAAATTATACAAGTTTTAAAAAAAAAAATTTAAAAATATGTAAAGGTAAAAAAAATATAATATTTAAAAATTGTAGAGGGATATTGAAATAAATTTCCTTCCGTTTGTCTGCGAGAGTCTTTATTAAGTTTTCCAGAATATTCGCCCCTGTCTTATCGCACTTATTCACTATCGAACTCCCGTAGTTACTCTCTTAATTTATTTCGCTGGTCGTTTGTAATTCGCACTTGTCGCTGCATTCGCTAGTCTCACTTGCATGATCTTGCTTGGCTGTCAAAAGAACCGTGTTCCGCGTAGCGGTTGTGTTGCCCTTCATATAGAAAATGTCATTTCGCGAACATTCGAATATTATCTATTTTTTCTAGTTCTTTCTAAAAAAATTGTGAAAATTTAAATCTTTATATTTTCAGTACTAAAGGAATCCAGAATTGTAAATTTGTAGGATTAATTAAAAGAAAACATAAATTTGGGAAGGGAAACTTTAATTCGCACACGTCGCGAAACTTACCAACAACGTCTAAATATCCCCGCTGACTCTTCATAGGGTCAGTGTTGATCTGGCACATGTACCAGCCTCTGTCAGCTGGGCGGACCTCCTTCACGTGCAGAAACCACGTGCGGTGGTCGCTGTGACTAACTCCTATCCTCCTGTTCTTCGTTATCACGTGACTGTGAATAGTGAGGATTGTCTGCGTCTCCACCCTCAACCATGCCACCTGAAACAAAATACATTTTAAATTTAAAAACATGTAGAGTGATCACTGTGAATAATGCATGCCTTTCTTATATTTTTATTTATTTATTAACGCTCTACAGACCTTTTACAAACAATAAGATAAAATCTACCTTTATAGAATGAATACTTTTAATGAAAATTAAATATAAAAATAATAATAACATATAGTGGAAATCAAATACATAAAATACAAATATATTAAGTTATCAATAATATTATTTTCTTTGTGTTGTTTTTTAATGTTTTACCATGCCTTATAATATCGTTTCTTGTAAATTAAATTCATCATTCAGACCTACCAGATAGAGCTACTTCTTTTCCCTTTTAACTTATCCTACCAATAGGAAATCCTCTCCCATTCCACGTGCTCAGATTATAATTCCGTTCTTTTGAATTCGATTAATATTTGAAATACCAAATATGAAGGGTATTGTCATATGGTGCGACAGATACTGGAAACTCATCATCATCCCTGACAATGTGCATAATACTATTACTCTTTACTTTCACTTTTTTATTTTATTATCACTGAGTTTTATCTATGTGAGATTAATCTTTTTATATATGTTAACGCTTAATTAAAACATTATGTTAAATAAGTCTGCAAAATTATCATTGTCTTATCTGTATCGTCCTTCAATTCTGGGAGACACAAAAATATTTTTTCTCTATTATTTTCTTACCATTTATTTATGTCTTCCTGTTTGATGACCAAATAAATTAATAAAATAAACTGAATAAAATTTTACTGAAAATAAATACGAATTATTCGTAAAAACGTGACGTAGCCTCACCAGGATAATTAGTCCCGTCAGATTTATAATATATTATATACCTAAGTGTATTTTACTACTTCTAAGATAAAATATGATCCAGAATGTCGGTAAACTGCTCTTTAGACATAGCTTCACCAGGTTTATTAGTCCCGTCAGATTTATAACATACCTTAGTGTCATGTCTATTTTACTACTACTAAGGTAAAATGTGATCCAGAAGTGTAATTTCTAGGATTCAACTTTCAAAGAAACTTATTTGTTGGCCTCAGTCCATTCCTATGATTGGTTTATTAATAAAATTCTGTTGAATATGAAGTGAATAATTAAAATATATCAATTCGCGTACTATTGGAGAAATAGTGAATCTTCAGATTATTTTTTTAAGCTTAACAAAAATGTTGCTATTAAAAATACTAAAAACAAAAATTATATTTTAAAAATATTTTTAATATTAAAAATAATTTTTCTCGTTTCTCCTCTTTTATACATACAAGTAGTCTGTTGTTTTTTCTGGATCGCCTTGTAGGGACGTCTTCTCCAGGTATCTCTCCACATTGACATTTACCAGCGGGTCTTCCAAATCTTGCAATAGTTTATTTAATTATAAAACATGTCAAAACTATTTTTTTTCTAATTTATTTAATTGTTTTGTATTTTTAATACTGTTTATTATATTAACTTCAATTGTTTATTTTACTCTTTATTTTATGTATATCTAGCTTCTAATTTATTTAAATTGTCTTATATTCATAATACTGTTTCTTTTATACTGCTTAAGTGTTTTTAATATTGTTTCCTTTGAATTGTTTATTTTATACTATTGATATCACTTACGTTTTTTTGTAATGATTTATTTCATGATGTTTATTGATTTTGCTCTTGTTTTTATACTTTTTATGGTATTTTACCTTAAACAGAAAAACTACAATAAATATGAAGGGTTTTTTCTAGAATAGGCCTAGCCTATATGAGAAATCGTCAGAATTTCTTCCTGTAAATATTTTATTGTGAACAATAAAAAAAAATAATGCCTCCATTCTCTGATATTGTTTCCAACGTCACTCAACTTCTTAACAACTTGTTATTTGTCTAGTAAAATTATATCAAAATAATTTTATTTTATGTTTTGGTAGATCTTTAATCTAAATTCAATATTAAATTATTTGAAACACTTTTATTTAATAAAATTATAAGGTTTTCGGTACGCATTGCATCATCTGCATGCTAAGGTAACAACATTGAGTTTTATTTCATCTTTCCTACAAGTTAATTACAATGGACTTCCACTAAGTTAATAAAAAAAAATTTAAAACAAATTATTTGAGTTATTCTTACACATTTATTTTACGTTAAAGGTCATAATGTTACACTACTGAACATTGCTATTCGGTTCGTCAGTTGGGTGAATTAGAATCTCCTGGCGACATTTAAAACGGAGAAAGTTTAGTTTATTTAACGCTTTTTTTGTCTTACTTTTCAAAATATAAAGTTGCAGATATTTATAGCTTTAGGTAACGTTTATCGTGAAATCAAATCATCTAGATCCAAGTGGTAATGATATTTTTTATTATTTTTCTCTCGGGGAGTAACTATTGTACTTTGTTAAACTGTCTCTACGGTGAAATTTTGTGCTAATTTTCATTTCGTATACTTTCCTTTGTCTTCAGCTCATTTTCTTACGATTCATTATTTGATTAAATTTGTATTTTCTCACATACATCATGCATCCTGTCTCATTTTTTTTCTTGCATTACAGTTGTTGACTGTGAAGCGGTTTTGTGTGGACAATACCCTGCGCCGCTTGCACCCATATGAGTTTAAATGGCGTGGAGAGGATGACCACTTCATCATTAAAAAATGCCGAATTGGATGGTGAAAATGTAGGGCCAATATGGGAGCTATTCCTCATAAAACGGTCCTGGGCGTGTGGTGGGTCCCTCTTTACAGATATTATAACGGTGTTCATAATGTCCTATTTTATTTTATTCTACATTAAAAAGTAATTTTAAATTTTCAGGTACCTACTTATGATAAATGTCGTATATTTTTTACATTGTTAAAAAATATCTCAATTTTATATACAGTACTTGGCAGATGTAGAAGTACACGTGTAGGAGGAAATATATGAGAAAACTTAAGATTATGTCAACCTTATCAAACTCTAACAGTCCTTTCACTCCCTTCTCTACAGATTCCTTTACCCTCTATTCTAGTTATTCTTTCACCAAACCTCGAGTGTCACATTTAATACTGACACGCCGCCTAAATATTTGAGTTGACTGTGAGCTAGAGTATTCTCGAAATATCTTTGAAAACCCTAGTATTTTATTATTTATTTTCAATGAGAACGTTTCCTAAGTGATCCCCGAGTGAGTATCCGTGTTATCTACTAGGGCAAACAAGTATGTCAAATGGCAGGGGCTATCGTATATTGACACGGGTTGAGTCAGTTGGTTCTGGGAAGGACCGTTGAACTCCCGACGTTTCGAGCAGATCGCACTACTCATCTTTAGGGGGGTAGGGTAACTTGACATTGAATTGTCGCTCTTAAACAATGGTTAAAATACGTCATTTAAGGTCGACAGTTTGCCCTGAACTATCAGTTCTAGTTTCTCGTTAGTACACCGCCTTCTGCTCCACCCTTCCCCACTCCTGAAGATTTCAAAATAGTTTATAGTGTTTCAATAACATCTAAGTCTAATGATTTAAGTGGTCGGGGATTCGAACCTTGTTCCAGAGTCTACCAAGTTAAAACTATTTTCATGGCAGAAACTATTTAATGTGACTAATTAAAATACATCATATCTTGAATCTCTATAAACTGTTCAGTGTATAGTGTCGTTATAATAAATGATACTGTTCAGAAACTTTTAAAGAATAAATAAAAAACATATTTATGACTACCCACTTCACATATAGCATAGTTTATTTTTACCGGCAACCCCCCGCACATTTTGATCACTTCACCACATCCATCAAGTTAATTAGTAATAATTAGTCTTCTTCTGGTCAACTCTCTTCCTGTCATCGTTTCAAATACCTTCAGGACCCTGCTTTTGCACCAGAGACCAATAATTTTTTCCACAATTTGGGTTCGGTCAATAATTACTTTGACTGGCAATATACACTTACCACTCATCCCACCAGATGTGTCAAATGATTAG
The DNA here is from genome assembly GCA_016648135.1 of Agrypnia vestita. NCBI lineage: Eukaryota > Metazoa > Arthropoda > Insecta > Trichoptera > Phryganeidae > Agrypnia > Agrypnia vestita. The sequence continues at coordinate 26,091 of JADDOH010013100.1, forward strand.
CATTTAATGACCTCAGTCATCAAAATCTTAAGTCAATCCCATTTAAGAGTCAGTAATACACATCTTTCGGAAAACTTTGAATTAGGTGTTAATATTATATAATAATCGTATGGCAGATTTTTTGTGGTTGATTGGATGGCCGATTTCAAAGGCATATTTTAATGAGATACCGAACGCTAAAGGCTAATCTATATGTTAATTGCCCCACAAATGCCGCTTATAGTGCATGTGTTTCCATTGCCAGCATAAAAAAAATCTTATGATTTTTTTAAAGAAATGAAGCTTACAGTTCATTTTAAAATTCATTTAGATATAATTTAATGTATAGAAATATTATATGCGTTATTTAATATTCGATTTACTTAAAAAATAACACTTATTGAATAGAAGTATCGATATACATATTTTATTCAATCAATTTTATTTTTACATCTGGTAAGACATTTCCATTGAATTTGACATTTGATTATATTATCTTATCTATAGGCATTTGACATATCCGATTGGAATTTGGAATACCCTGAAGCGAGTATTTTTTTAAATACATATATTCATATTTTTGAATTACAATATACATCTATATATTAACATTACATGGAATTGAATGCGAAACACATCTTAATGTCGTGTTTTGAGGTAAAAAATCCAGTTACACAATACGAAAAATATACATGCGAATACTGCAACCGCGTCATAATATAATGTCTTGAATGCCTTTTGAAGTTAAAAAACCCATGCAACTTTTGAGATTACTATATATTTAAATAAATTTAAATTAGAAAACATATATCTAAAACGCACGTGTATTTATTTTGAGGTTAAAAGCGAAACGCATCTTAATGTCGTGTTTTGAGGTTATTGAGTTAGAAAATCAATGTGTGACACCTTTTTTTACCAAGTCTGGTGTGAACTGAGTCGCTTTCTATTCAATGTGTTTCTATATTATAATATAGATACTATACGCCATTAATTATACGCCAGAAACGTCTGTACGTCTGAATCTCAGTCAAAAAATCTATCTGTATAAATAATTTCGCCGCGTTGCGCATCGGGTGCTTAAGTCCAACGGATGACGCGTCTGACTACGGATCGAAAGATTCCGGTTTCGAATCCAGCCAGCTGTTTTACGGTCGAGAATATTTTGTTTGTTGAAATTTTAATTACATTTTTTGTTTTGAACATTCATGTTTTATAATTTTATATTTAATTTTTTTATTATGTAACAAACCAAATTAATCAAAGAGTAATTTTTTATAATCTATATCTGTATATTATTACTTACTTACTTACTTACCATCACGCCGTTTCCCCGAGGGGGTAGGCAGAGAGGATAGAGCGCCATACTCTTCTGTCCTGACATACAACTTTCGCTTCGTCTACATTCATACATCTTCGCATGCAAGCTCGACGGTTGTTCAGACTTCTAACAGGACCATCTTCCAGTATCTGGTTAATCTGGTCATGCCACGTCTTCCGTGGTCGCCCTCTTTTTCTGGCGCCGTCAACACTTGCATCATATATCTTTCTTACCATTCTTTCCTCATTCATTCGCTCAACATGCCCAAACCACCTGAGCGACCCTATTTTTATTCTCTGTATTATGCTACGATCAGCTTTACATTAATTCCTAATATCATATATAAATATCATATATTATTATTAATAATAATAATAATATAATAATAATATATATTATAATTACGCTACCAATGTCGTTTGTTTCCATCTCCGTACGATGATTTCTATTTGTATACAATAATTTTGCCATAGTGCAATCGAATTTTTTTTTACGATCGAGAATATTTTGTTTCTTGAAATTTTAATTACATTTTTATAGAAATACTGAATAAATACTTTGTAAAAAGTGGAAATTTGCCAAATACAATTGGCCGCGAAGCGGCTAATGTAGGCATAGGTAAATAATTGTGTTTGCTGCACAGCAAACACAATTGGCCGCGCAGCGGCCTTCGCTGGCCGTGATGCGGTCACAGTAGCCGCCCGCAGGGCCTAGCAAACACAATTGGCCGCGAAGCGGCCACAATAGCAAAAATGGAAATTTGCTAGATACAATTGGCCGCGAAGCGGCTGACGTAGGCTTACGTGAACAATTGTGTTTGCTTCACATCGAAGCCGATTGCTTTCCTGCTAGTATTAATACAATGCTTTAAAAACCATTCTTAGACTCTTTTACTTATGTGGAGTACATGAATCTATTGAAATTTAGACCATCAAATTCCCTTGCGGATCCATGGAAAAAGTTTATGGTGAAATCAGAATAAAAGCATTTGTAATTACAGTTTGGTTTATTCCACAAGTTTAAAGGTTTTATCATTTTATTTTCCCTTAATGATTGTCAATAATATTTTACAAATACAATTGTTACAACACGCGAGCAATAGAAAGATAAAAACAAATATGCGCGACCTAGGCGATACGTGGGAACGGAATAACGCGTCATCATTTGCCCCTCACGTGGATTGTGCTTAATTACATAGATTTTGCTAAGCGTTGGTGGTATATAATACCAGGCATTAGCATCTGGAACATTATTAAATGAAACGGTAATTATTTTTTGATCCCAAATAATTATATATTTTCACTAAACTAAGCCTTATACTACGCATTGGTGAAGTAATTTGGTCATGAATTAAGTTTCGATAGGAGTGATCCCTCTCATCATGAGGTGAAATTAATAGCTAATCTAAATGCAGCAAAGTTTTCAACGAATTCTGGCAGAGGAGTATGATTTATTTGATCGTTACTGAGAATATGAATAGTAGTGTCACACGGACCGTGAAGTTATTTATTTATGTTTTTTTCCCATTTAAATTATAAGTTGAATTGTTTCTTATTAATCTCTTACAAGCATTGAGTTTAAATTAAATTTAGAAAAAAAATATAAAATAATTATCATTATCTTCGAATACCATTGCTTAATTGTGCATCCAAAAATGTTATGTTAGTTGTATTTTAAATTTGCAATTTTTCAACTAAGATAACCAATCAAAGAAATATGTGACATTTAAACTGACCCCGTTAGGAAACCTTTAATAACTTTACACGCTTTTAGAACTGAAAAACTATATAATACCTTAAATGAACGATTTATAACTTGTGGGGACATATTCTTATCTTAATTTTGTATGTATATTTTCTTTTCTTTTTATTTTCTTTTAGATTTAGATTCTTTAATTGTCACTTGTTAATATTACATAAATACCATATGAGAATAACTGCCACAGAACAGGTTTTTACCTAGTGTGGCAGTTATTAGTAACTTGTATTAACAAATGTAAATAAACAATAAATAAATAATAAACAATAAATAAAAATAAATGTAATAATTAAATAAAACACGGCTTGGTCTACACTACTAAATATTTATTTTCTTTATTCAATATAAATAAACACCCCTACATGTTTCGGGAACAGAGTTTCCTTCCTCAGTAGGATACAACGTATACTCAACGTTCAACGAATACACACTTAGTATACGTTGTATCCTCCTTAGGAAGGGAACTTCGTTCACGAAACATGTAGGGGTGTTTATTCATATTGAATAAAGAAAATAAATATTTAGTGATGTATACCAAGCCGTATTTTATTTAATTATTATATAATATTCTTAATATTTTGTCAAAAATTACACCTATACCTATCAGCTTTTCAACTTAAGATTAATAGTTGCCCAAGCCACGTACGTACGTACATACATACACTATTAGGTACTAATGAAGATTTTCCAGAGAAGATTTAATTGGATTACTGAGGTTAATGCTTTTCTAATAAACTGACTAGCGTTATGTAAATAATACTAAGCCCTTAGTTGGACTTAATTAAATTTTGAGAATATCTGAAACTTGTTAATAAGTTTAATATAATACATGTATTAAGATCTTTATCATGTCTTGTGGCAAATTGAGAGTTTACTGAATGGTGTGCATTATAATATATTATGATATTACATACATAAATAGAATTATATCTTAAATTTTATACGTAATGAATATATATTATATATAACTTTTTGTCAAAATACGATTATTATTTATACTGAAAAAAACTTGATATTTAGATAAAAATAAAAACAAAATTTTAGATAAGTACCAGTGTCTTAAACTCGTCGTTTTTTAACAAACTGTTTAGCAATAAAAAATTGCAATAAAGCCTTTTATCGACTTCTTGGATATGACTGATATTTGGCTTCCGATACAGAGATTCTACAGACCTTTTTATGTGCGATTGAATCTAGTCTAGCGTTTCTTACAATATTACGCGCGAGGACGTGTTTTTATATCCAATAGTATTTTTCCTAGGTCACTGACAAAAATTTATTTGCTCTGTTAAGCTTGGCATTCATTAATTTTGAAATTTGGCATATTTGAAAATTTTCTTTAAAAAGAGCGCATAGTCATATAAAATTTGATATTATTTTTGCATTACGAGAAAATGCCTTTTAATGATGATGTAAAATGTATAAGAAAAAAATAACATGTTTTTCATTAAAAATTAGAGGTACTGTATCCAAATAAATTATTTTGACGCAGTAACCGCACATTTTCAAGTGATAATGATGAATACTATGCGAAATAGAAAGGCACAACTATCTGAATACGAAGTTTGCAGGTGGACTGTACGATTATGTTGAAGGTGTATTGAAGGACAAATCTGATCAAACCTGATTATCGAACATAAAAATTTCGTTGTCTGTCCATCCGTCCGTCCGTCCGTCTGTCTGTCTGAGCCTGCGTTACACGTCAAAAATCCAATACATAGCAAAGACGTGAAACATTTCATGTTCCACTCAGTACAATTTCCAGGGTTTAAAATAGTTCCTTAATTGCCGGCAGGGAAATAAAAAAAAGTTATGTTAAAGTAAAGTCGATGTTACTATTTCATGGATATCGGCTATAAATAAGTAAAAACTTATTCTTTAGGAACCGTCATTTTTGAAGGGTTATAGCTAGTTTAAAAAATAAAATCAAATTGATACCATAATGTACGTAATCCTGCCGGTATATTAGAATGTTGTTACGGGAATTTCGAAGGTGTGTAGACATCACTAAGGAAGATGTGTGTAAATAAATAATGCCAAGTACACATGCCTAAGACAAGAAACTTCTAAGATTTATGGAAACTGGATAAAATATTAAATTGACCGACACTTCGTGTGACAATATTTAAAAAATAAATTAGCATCTTTGTTACGAATTCATTCACACGTCCGTAATATAAAATACTCAGGACATAAATTACGGACTTGCGAGTACACCGACGTAAACCTAAAACAAAACCCTACCACTAGTATGTACAATGTGATACTTCTTCTCGACCGGCGGCCATTTCTTCTTCTTCTTTTTTTGTGCTTATCATGTTGGCTATGAGAACTTTATTTACTGCGGCCAGGAACAGGTTTACAGTAGACTGGCTAACCTAACTAACTAACCACTGTCTCAGACTTTTCAACCGCAATGTTCTCCTTCTTCCAGGTCCCCGGCAAGCTTTCTCTGCATCACGAGATGCAAGATCTTGTGCTTCTATGGATGTCTCATCACATGTCCGAGATATCGAAGTTTTCATATTTTAATTGTTTTATAACTTATTTTTATTTATTCATCCGAACCGAATCATGTTTATTCGTAATAATAATAATAATAATAATTGGATAATTTGTATAGCGCCGTTTTCGCGAAATACTCACCTCAAGGGCGCTTTACACAGAGAAATTATTATCTTACAAGACAACTTACTGCTAGAAAAGAAAAAACTTATTTACTATTACTTATTCACTAGGTGGCATACAAGAAGTGGAATTAAAATTGAGTACTATAATAGTTTGTGAGTCCCTGAAAGAATTATGTGTTTTCGCGGAGTGCACAATATGAGTGGAAAACATTAGCTAGCGTTGTTGTGGTCAGATTCTATAGGTTTTTATAGGATTGTCTAAATAAATGCGTCTTAAGTTGTTTTTTGAACAGTGGTAAGCTGTCTGTTTGTCTCAGTTTATTAGGTAGTTTGTTCCATAACTTTGGTCCAGCCACCGCGAAAGCACGATCACCGAAATTAGTTTTGTGGACGCGATTTACTTCAGCTAACCTATTTGTATTAGACATTGATGCTGACTCTGTCCATTCAGCTTATTTTAAGTATTCTTTTGTAGATCCACATATCGAATGCCTCAAGTCGCCATCATTATCCCTTCTTCGGTAAGCCACGCATAAATTATGTATTCTATATATATATATATCATATTCTAAATAAATAATATTTTGCTCTCTCTAAATGAGTCTACGCGGTCCATCTGCATGGTTGTCAAAATAAATCTAGACTAAAAATATTTTCTATTTGTAATGCACTATAATGCAGTTTAGTGCGCAGTCCATTGAGATTTCAAAGAATCAACTGCACTATGCAATTAAATTTTAAATTAATATCGTTCTGTTTTTAGCACGCTCACGTGGTTCGCTACACGAGCTGAGTGTATTGTCGCGTGTCGTGGCAGTGAGAGGAATGAATGAAAACGCTGGAAATTAATTAATGATTTATTAATTACTGATTAATTCACTTTTCAATGTACAAAGTAACTTAGCACTATTAAACTTAACGCTATCCTTTAAAATACACTATTGTGCCATAAATCACTGGTAAATAAACACTTTGTTATCGCTGGAACATTTTATTTAACATTCACTAGAACACTCCACATTTTTCGCTGACAGTAATCGCTCCGGTTTATTTCGCTCTTTCTAGGTAATAACTTTGCTTGATTATTCGCTTCGATATCTGTCGTCTCCAATTTCATGACTGGGCACACCTGGCCGAATCCTGCGCACCTGCGCACTTCGTGATTTCCCACGGTAATTGTCATTAATTCCCATTGTCAACGCCGACCGACAACTCTCCCGCCGTGGTCAGCGCTTCTATTTTATTAAAAAAATGCTGGTACTTTCGAACTTTATAGTGTTCAGGAGAAGATTCTCGTGGCTTCTAGGCTTTCTAGGATTTCTCAAACGCTTTAGATATTTCTCGAAGAATGTAGATAACCCTAGGCCGTTCTCGATTTTTCGATAGTATTGTGACAAGTTACAGGAGTGCATAATTCTTTTCAGCATCTCGTTACAGTATATTGAATAATACGTGTTCCCCACATACATTGGAATTTTTACTTCCAAAGGCACTCGTACACAATATGTATTTAATACAACACAATATATTGTATAACTGGGTTTTATAATAATTTGTATACTGTTTACTTATGTATACGTATCTAATGAATATTGTCGCCTTATATGCATCTACTGTACATTACTCAACTAGTTTGTCTACAGCGTTTTTATTATTAAATTTAAAAAGCTATATTATATAAAAAGTACATACGTACTCTTACATGTTGGATTTCAGTTTTATCAGTAAGTTGTTTTTATCCTAGCTGTATATAAATCTAAACACATGCCTTTTCACAAACACAAACTTCTCTTTTATAAAGATTTTTTATGTATAATTTTTTTATTAAATATGTTAGAAATAAATGAGTTTAACTTTCTAGACTATTCAAAAATTTAATCACTTTAAATTAGTGTTCCAGTAGTACAAATAATGAATTTTCGACAATCTTCAATCGAGTACCAATCATTAATAAATAGGCTTAATTCAAAAGCTGACTAATAATTGGTTATTGAATTGAAATTTCAAACTGTTTATTTAATTACGGTCTTAGGTCTGTTTTAGGATGTTTTTGAAAAACGACATAATTGTCTGATATTCATTAACAAAACAAAAACAAACAGATTCAATCCATTCGAAATTCAATGTGGCTGTCATCGTCGTATAGTTTTGAAACTTTTGAATACTGATAAATGTCTTCGAATCTATGTCTAGTTATCTCTTATTTTAGATATTACAAATAAATAGTTACCAATTATACCACTTCCGAAAGAAATATTGATAATTTAACTACATTAAATGCTAACAATTATATTTATCATCTCCCTAGATGTTGTATTATTGTATTAATATAAATTTTTTATCAATTCGTGAATATCAATTATAACAATCACGCCAAAGAAGTATAACTTCTACCGCGCGCACATCAGTACACGCTCCTTCATTTTTTTGTGTGTTAAAACATCGTGTTTGATGGTATTTTTTCTCTATCCATTTTAATCATACGAGTCGATGTATGTAAATTAGTTTATCTATACTAAAATACCTTTCAAAAGAATATAATCATGACTCAAAATATTACATAGGTACTAAATGTTTTTTTTTTAAAACAGACCGTTAACAGGTTTTAATGACCCCAGTAGATAGTCCTAGAGTGACATTAGAATACAAAGTATGAATATTTTGAATATAAATAAATAATAAATAATAAATAATAAATAATAAATAATAAATAATACATAATACATAATAAATAATGAGAAATCAATAAATAATAAATAATAAATATAAATAATGAATAATAATAAAGTAATTAAATAATATAAATAATAAATAATGAATTAATAATATGAATAAATAAATAGAAATATAATAATAAATAATGAATAATGAATAATGAAAATGAAGATAAGAATAATAATAATGAATAATAAATAATAAAATTTAGAGTAAATAAAATAATAATAATAAATAATAATAATGAAATTAGACATAACAATAACATATAATAATAAATAATAAATAATAAATAATAAATAATAAATAATAAATAATAAATAATAAATAATAAATAATAAATAATAAATAATAAATAATAAATAATAAATAATAAATATTAAATAATAAATAATAAATAATAAAATAATATGCGGACTGACAAAAATCAATAAATACAATTTTAGGAATGAGTTCAATATCAATAATTTTTTACACAATACGTAATACTCTTTTTATGATAAATATAAAACAAAAAATTCCTTAATTATGGAATTAATTATAAAAAATATTCGTTAAAAACACGTTTAGTTTATCTTAGTTTGCAATATCTTCCTCTATTAAACGATTATACAATTCAAATTGAAGTACCTTTGATTATTCAAGACGTTGTTGGAATCGGTGTTCCGTTACCAATTATCTATTTAATCATTTGTTTATACATTATTCCTCTTTCCTCTGTTTATGCTAAAGATTTCACAATTTTCCCCGAGGCTCTTATTCAATTAAAATACCTTGACGATAAATATTAGCGTCCCCTCGGTAATCGGACTGCTTTATGGAGCGGTGTTACGTATTGCGCTAATTGCGTATTTGTCGGGCGAACAGCTTATACTAATCAGATAAGGAGCACGCTTGGAAAGCAAATGATAATCAATGTGTGACTCCCGTTATTCACTGCAGAACCTTGTAAATATCAAAACAATCTTAATAAATTATGATAATTGTTACATATTTATCTTTGGAGAAAACCATTAAATACTGAATGGTTCAATAGTTCCTTTTTTCATTTTCTACTTCTTACGAGACCTTGATAAGACTCGAATAGAATACAGTAAAAATTCAATTAAATAAAAATCTAAATTCATGCGTGTACTCATGTACATGCGATAGAAGTAATATTTCAAAACTAAAATAAAGACAAAATTGTATATTAATGACGCTCAAAGTATGAAGTTGTATAATATATCTACACTGATCATTGTCGATAAGTTTATCGATTTTCACGAAAAGAATTAAAACTCATACCTACAGAGATGTAACCTCGAATATTTAAAATAATTGGGACGAATCACAACATTCCTTTAATAATGGTTTGCGTCTAGCTAAGCCCTGGTCTGACAAAATTGTATTGTATAGTATATATGTGTAGGAAGAAGCGATACGATTTCCATAAAGGCAAACCGTTCCAATGTATCATCACTAGAATGGATGATGAGAAGGACTGCTCCTTTCAAAACTTTACTAGTGATTAATAACTCAAACATTGTGTGCATAGTACAAAGTTCAATTAAAAAATATATTTTAAAAAATGTTGTTGTATTTCAGCTCGTATATAAACTCCCTCAGTGTCACTTACATAAGAGTGTTTGCAGCTTCATGTCCTTAATCTAATGATCTACTAGTTTGACTTGACTCAGCGATATTACCCTCACAATTTGACCCACCTAACTTAATTATTTTCTTGACTACAAATATTGTCTGAATATAGGTGACACGTAACATAAGTGGAAATATTTAGGGTGCTGCTTAATGTCATTAACATATTTCAACAGCCGCTCACTTGGCGCTAGATGTAAGCGACGGGACACATCTTATAACGTTAAACGTCTCTTCTCTGCTAACAACGACTGGACGCAGAGATTTGATGGTTTTGTATAGAGAGCATGGTCAGTTGGTGTACAATATGAGTAAGTGACATCTTAAAAAATATTACTATTAAAAACTATTTAAAACTCATTGAAAACAAAAAATTATAGAAAATTATTTTGTTGAGATAGCTTTCACTTTAAAAACAGATTTATTGTTTAAATTAATGATTCATTGTATTTGGTTGTTGATTTTTATTGCTGTGTTCGAAGTTTTACGAAGACCAAAGCGAAGATTATTATTATCTCTATTTAATCTAATTTAAAAAGTGTCCATTTCACCATGATAATAACTTGTTTATCAAAACTCTCTCAAGCTCTAGATATTGCATTACAAAAGGCTAATTTATATTATTTACTTTAAACCTGATATTCCATCATAAAACAAGAGAGGAAAGAAAAATTTTGCTGAAAAATTATACAGAAATAAACTTAAGTGAAACCATTCAGTGCCAGACAGAGTAATCGCAGGAACTCCGTAGATTTCATTTGTGCGTCTTTTTTACTTTCCTTTAGGAGCAACTTGAACGAAATAATGTTTTTTTTTCATTTTACAGAAATCCTTTTTAAACATGATGGTGAATCAAACAAGTTTATAAACTTATTCGAGATATTAACAATTTTGCACGAAAGTGAGATTGAAATCTAATAACAAGTGTACAAGGAGTTATTACGGTTACAAAAAAGAAAAATCTATTTCATTAAAAAAGGAAGGCCCCATAGCCTTCTTGAGCAGTCTTGAAGAGTGCAGAAATGGCCGAAAATTCTAGGAACTGACGTACGCGCGGGATGTGTGGGGGCATAACTATATATAATCTGCCCGAGCATACGGCAAGTCTGATTATAAAACTGTGTTACAGCCATTATATGCCAGATATGATGGATTTCGTATACACTTTTGCAGGAGAGGTCCTGGAGTCAGCTGTGAGGTGACCCAGTGAATGTGAAAACGCATTTGTGCAATGGCACGAAACATTCATCTAATTAGGGCTATATCGTGCCATTGATTGGTACAACCAGGTATCATGTGACATTTAGATCAAACTGAGAAATTGAGCTTCAAAGTTACAAAAAACATTTTTCAATTTTGTTAGCGCTAGTTTAGTTCATCGCCCATAAGATGATTCTTTCACAAAAGTATCTTTATATAATTTAGAATAAGACAACAAACCTATGTCTGATTTTGATTGTATTGGATTGGATCTGATTGGAAGCAATATAATTTAATGATTTAATTAAAACACTTTTTGACTGTCTTACACTATTTATTGTTATTTTTATGGTACAGGTTTCAGACTTTCATAACCATCTTCAGATTGGTTCATTATTCTCGTAAGCTAATGTAAATGTAACGTAAATGTTTAAAAATTCTATTTTAAAAGTGAGTAATAATTTGATTCCGATGTTTGGATATGTATAATGGATATTTGGATACTGTATCAAAAGATGACCAGAAGCTAAAAAGAGTTATATTTAAATTGCTAACCTAGAAATCCACCACTTATTAACAGTTTTAAAAATTAGAAATTATTTATTTGTATAATTATGATAACCTTTACATTTAATTTATATTTAGTTGTTCTAATATAATTAGTTGTTCTATAAAATATTACGAGTACTATTAAAATATAAGTTTGTTTTCTTTTTAACTCAGAAAGTATTGAACTTTCAACATCATTAAAACAGAGGTTAAAATATTAAATTGATGTCGAAATTTTGGTAAAATATCAATTTTGACTATCAAAGACTTATCCTCACTCTCAAAATCACAATAAGTCAGTACTGAAAACATTAAGGAGGAATAATGAAAAAACTTTTTAACGGATGGTATCACGGGGTTTCTTAGTCATGATCTTATAAATTTTCCGAAAATAGGTTGTTGTATTTTGTAATTTATATCAAA